>ML406248.1:199306-244752 GCA_005239525.1 Nicotiana knightiana
GGGGTGGAGCCTTTGTCTACGTGATAAAGTATAGAATATTCCTAAAGACAAGAGGGTATGAAATGGGATTTTAATATAGATGGATATTAGTTGTAAGTTGTAACATCTAACATGTAATATAACCTACCTTTTGGCATTTGTATTTTCGACTGTTTGTTAGTGTATGAGAAAAAGCTGGAACATCCCGAGTCATCCAAAATTCGATCCGAACATACGTTCAAGTCCGAAATTATCATACGAATTTATTGGAACAGTCAAATTCCGATTCTGAGGTTGCTTATTCAAAACGTTAATCAAAGCCAAACTTAACATTTTTGGCCAACCTTAAGGAACCAAGTGTTCCGTTTTCAATCCGAAGGGGAAATCCCGAACTAACCACTCTCCCAAGTCATAAAACAGTAAAAGCATAAACGGAGAGTCTTATTTAAGGAAACGAAGTTCTAGAAAGCAAAAGACCGATCGGATCGTTAATGTAATATAATCTACATATTATTAAAGGATGTCAAAATATATAAAAGTAACATATCAAAAAATTAAGGGGAGTCAATACATACTACATATACATATAAAATTTTATTTTTATCTACTTATACAATATATTTTTCTCGCAAAGGGGTGTCGTTTGAGACTCCTTCGTATAAGGTGGCTACGCCACTGCTTACACTCCCTACTTTTCTTGTTATCCTTAGCACCTCTAGATCGAATACAATTAAGAATCTAAATTCCATTTTTTTTTTGTAATTGAATAACTTGAACTCGAGGTTACAAGTAATTCGTAATGTACAAAGAAATTAACAAATACTATGATTTTGCATGAGAACAAATTTAAATGTCTAATTATAATGTAGAAGTAATTGATTAAATTAAAGCTGGTATTAATTAAACATGAATTAGTTTAAGAATCTATGATTGAATTTAATAACATTAATTGACCACCAACAATGAGATCAATTTACCTCGTGGCTGGAGGAAACATGGATTATACCGGGGTCAATTTACCTAGTTAGACTGCAAAGAGTACGTTATGATGAAACAAAATTGAAATTTACGATAAAACAAAAGGAAAGTTTTAACTTATTAAGAGCCCATTTGGACATAGGATTTTTTTAACTTTTTTTCGAAAAATTTTCTGTTTTTTTTCGAAATCAGTATTTGGCCTTAAAATTTTTAGTTTTCACTTGAAGATAAATTTTGGAATTTTCCGAGAATTTGAAAAACTTTAAAAAGTTATTTTTCAAAATTCACTCAAATTACTCACAAAAATTTCAAAAACAACCCAAAATTATATTCATGTCCAAACACAATCCTAATTTTCAATTATCATTTTTTTTGGAAATTTTACAATTCTTCTGTCCAAACGCCCACTAAGCATTAACTCGTAAGACTTCACTTATAGTGTATAAGTTGTTAAGAAGATGATATTTAGAAGGTACAACCCAGACTTAAACATTTTAACAATAATGAACTGAATAAATTGTTCAAGGAATATGTGTTTATGTTACTTCCTAACAATTACTTGAATATTATGTAGGAAAGTCAATAAAAAGAACAAAAGAACAAGAAAGAAATTTAAGACTTATATAATCGGAACAAAATATCAATGCATTTATTTTACGAACTTAATATAGATATACATATTTTAAAAAAAATTGAAAAACTACTGGTTA
This sequence comes from Nicotiana knightiana, assembly GCA_005239525.1. Taxonomy (NCBI): domain Eukaryota; kingdom Viridiplantae; phylum Streptophyta; class Magnoliopsida; order Solanales; family Solanaceae; genus Nicotiana; species Nicotiana knightiana. The sequence continues at coordinate 200,974 of ML406248.1, forward strand.
TGTCAGCCTATAAGTAAATTAGTACAAAAATTAGTCAATTCATATAATATTACTAATATTAGCCAAATGCTATTAAATATTACTCAAATAGCTATTTGTAGGCAAAAATAAAAAATAAATCAAATTTTTACTTTCTTTTGGGTGGGTGTTCCGGTTGCAAGATTAACTTGTGGAGTGTATTATCATGTAATTCTCCCTTATTGAAATAGATTGGTATATTTTAAGGAGTTTAACTCTCATTTTGGATGATTTGATGGAATTTTGTGGTGGTTAAAAAAGATGATATGTGTATCATTTGTTTATAACATATATATGTATCATAGAGTATGTATATCCGTATATACTTGTATGTTACATACGCGATACATTTAGATACATGTGTCGTGGAAGAAACACCTCCAATCTTCCTCTAATTTTATTTATTGACTCGTATACATATTTTCAATGAATTTCAACCATGCCCATTGAAAAAGGTCTCATTTTTGCTTAGGTTTTTGGAATCTTATGTACATATACTGTTTTTTTATTTTTTATTTTGTGTTTCATCACCTAATTTTTTTCCTTATCCATAAAGTTTCTTTTTCATCTTGCATCTAATATTGTTGATCACGTTTAAAAATATGAACGGAGATCTTTGCGTGTAATTTTTTGGAGAGAAAAATCCTTATTTATCTGAATTTTTAATTTTTATACGTGCTTAATTAGTTTTGGTAAATCTATGATTAATAGCTAAAAGTCGGTAAGCCTGGATTTATTTGAATATTTCAGTAAAATTCCTTTTAAATTTTGGTTCTGTGTTGAACTAGGGTGTCTTACCGATAATATTCTTTCTAAAAATACAACAATTACTATGCCTCGGTCTCAATATGAAAGAGAAAATCATTTATTCGTCAACTGCCTATTTAGTACTAATTTTAAGTGAGATGCAGACTGCATGAAAGTTGTGTGAAGAGTAGGGAGAGTGTTAGCTGAATGGCGTTAAATGCGCAGTCTATCAAACAAAAATCCTTACTCAGCATTCACACGCAAAAAATTCCTTTTTTCCATTATAATGCGCCGCTAATTGATTTTTTGTCCTTTGTTTTTCTTTCTTGGATATTCTATATATTTCTTTGGGATGTTCATAAAAGATTTAAAAAATCGAACCAAATCGAAAATCAAATCAAATCGATCAAAAAAATCGATACTTTTTAGGTTTGGTTTAATTATGGTTTTGAATTTTAAAAACATATCAAATTTGGTCTGGTTTTGATTTTAATAAAAAATAACCGGAAAACACCGAACCAAACCGACTATAGAAATAACTATTTAAATTATTATTACACCTATATATATGTACATTTTTATATAAAGTTTCTAACATGTTATGGTACATATTTGTCGTTTGTATTTTAACCCTAGTTCTTTGCTATTACAATAATCTAATTATTTGTCTTTACATTCTAGTTTGATTGGTAGTTCGCTTTTACTAAGTACAAGATTTATTTCATGTTAAAAATAATCGATTTTTAATTGAGTACTTAAATTATTCATCACTATTTTATTCAATTATCATCAATATATCATGATAAATGATAGATTTCTCAAAGGGCAATTGGTTTGATAGTGTTACGTTGAAAATGTAGTCGCCGGAATATGTGTTTGGTAGTGTATATATCATATTTAAAAAAAAATAGATAAATAACTAAAAAACCGATAAAAACCGACAAAAATCGAATCGCTAAAAAATCGACTTAATTAATTTGGTTTGGTTCCAACATTTTAAAAACCGACTAACTTAATTTGATTTTTTTTAGGGAAAACTCGATCTAAACCGAACAATGAACGCCCTTATATTTCTTCTCCTCTAATTGTTTTTGCAGTAAGGAGCCACCTAGCGGTGCGTTTTCAATAAATATTTTCTTTTATCAAAGGAGTAACATAAGTGTTTGCCTATTTGGTAAGTGAATACAATAGGGGAGTTAGACATTTGATCGCTTGACCAAAAAATATTTATAACCTCTAGTCAATATATTAAAATACTTTCATTATTATGTGACAGTTTTGTTAATGTTTTGGTACGTATACATTATTTTATTTTAAGGAACATTTTAAATGTTACTTTATTAACATCAAGACACTATTATTTATCTTTAGGATTCTCATTCCTTTTTTGCATCAAAATATCTTTCAAGAACTTGAGATCCAACGGAAACAAAAATACTAAGTGATTTATTTTTACCTGTTCAAATCCTGATACATATTATTAGTAGAAGACATCAGATAACTCATGAAATTAATCGAGATACGCACAAGCTGGCTCGAATACTATAGTTATAAAAAGAAAAATTGTTTAAAGCAACCTTGAATCAAGTTAAGCTCGATCAAACCACTACTTCAAAAGGAGTTCAACTTTCAGAACTTGGCTCGACCGCTCGAAACATTTTGCATATGGTTTACATCTCGTATGCACTCACACACAACATAACAAGAAAAATAAAATACAAAAAGTAAAGTGTTTATCTACTATTCTAAATTAGGAGCAAGGATAGAGAATAAACGCGGAAACTATTTAACCGGAAAACAAGGAATGTGATGAATAATATATTAAAAATATTACATAGAAAATATGGAAAGAACACTAAATAAGCTAGTAGTGGTAAATTATAATTAGAAATATTTTGATTTAAAATTTTCATTTCACTCCTAATAAGGTAATTACAGCCATACAAATATTTATGAATTGTTTTAGATTCAAAAATCTTTCTTTATTTTTTTAATTTTGTGTTCAATCAAACAAAATCATATAACGGGGGTTAAACTTAAAACAACTAAAATGACCAAAATACTTGTCATGTATAAGAGATTCTTTTCCTAAAAGTAAATAAAACACATAGCTTAATGCCTATTAAAATTAGAGTTAGTGATCGGCAACATCAATTGTGTATCGATTGAAAGGTAGGGTGGCACAGTTCCTAATCAAGGAAGTGGTTATGTTCAGTATATCCCACCTTATTCCTAACATGTTATGGTACCCCCGGAGTGGGTAGGAGCGAGTTGTATTGTAGCGAAGCAACAACAGTGTCCGGATCTGATCTATTTACTCGGTAATTCATCTGGTGATTACTTCATTGTCTCCAAAAAAGTTCAAGAAGCATCAAACATTTCCAAATGAGATCTATGGAGCAATTCTTATTTAGTAATCTTTACATTATACTGTATTAGTAACTCATACATTACTAATTCCTATTATATTATAATTTTTGCATTAACAATTATTGCATTACAGTACCTTCATTAATGTTTCTTACGTTACAGTTCATGCATTATTATAATTACACTAAATACTCCTACAATAGGACTCAGTTTCGAATACATTCCGTCTATCTTAGAATTAAACACTTATACCCCTATACTATAAAATTTGTACACTTACAGCCCTTCTGAGGTATATATGTCACTAAGCGTATTAAAATATAATTTTTAAAAGAGAATTAAAATTATAAGTAAAAAAGTTTTTACGAATTTATTTTTGTGAAGTTTAAAAAAAAAGATAAACATATATGTTGAAATTTTTATTCACACCTTTGAATAAAAAAGTGAACAAATATTTTCTGAAACACGTATATTTCAAACTCAGAATAAAAATGCTAAATTACTTATCTCTAATTTATAAGTAATTTGTGCTCATTTTCTATTTAGGAGCTTTAAAAGATAAATATCTAAAAATAATATTTGTTCCTTTTCTTAATCAAAGGCGTGAATAAATACTTTCACCAAGTATCTTTATACTCTTGTCTAAATTTCATGTTAAATAGAAACATATTTATAATCTTAATTTATCTTTTATTAGTTATAGTTTAATTATATTTAGTTACAAATATTCTTTAGATAGGTGCAAGTACAGGATTTCCGTAGTACGAGTTATGAAGGAATTTCCATCAAAGAATGGTGCAAAGTGTGGTCCGGACATAAATTGTGCGGTCACAGAAGTTAGGTCAGGAGCAAAGTTCACAGACTATGTATTTCAAGTCCATCAAAAGTGTGGACCGTATAATTATTGTGCAATCGCAAAAGAAGAGTTATGTGGCCGCAGTTACAAATCTGCGGACCGCAGAAAGAGTGCAGTGCGACCACAATTCAGAATTATGCGGCCGCAGACTTCTAATCCTGTCAAGTTGAAGAAAAGTGCGGACAACATATGAAATTGTGCGGCAGCAGAACCTTCGAAAGAGCATTTTTGTCAAAAATTTCTAGTCTTGTATAAAAAGAAGAGTTTCACTTTTTTAGGTCAACTTTTGACATCAGCTGCTACAGTAGACATTTTCTTTTACTCTTTTTAGTAGTTTTTACTATTTTGAGCTATTTGAACATAAATTTTATTATTTTTAATTAGCAATATGAGTTTAATTATCATTTCTTCTTCTATTTCAAGCATGAGTAGCTATATTCTAGGGTTGTGATCCAACCCTAGTGTGTAAACTTAATGGGTATTTGATTTATTGCTTGTTTATGGTTGGGTGTTTATTATTTAGCCTTATTCTTATTTTTATTTGTGGAATTAATGGTTGCAAACATTAGTTCATGCCTATTTGATTTGGTCTCTACTTGAGAAAGATAGATTTAGTCTAGAAAAACTTGACTAACAAAAAATTGGGTCAATCGAGAGATTGATAAGCCCAATTAAAGAGTTGAACCTAGAGATAGTGACAACCCGACTTGAGCTTTTATCAACCGTTTTGTTCAATACCCATTTGGACTTGAGAAAGCCAAATTCGACAAAATCATTCTCTAACCGAGAGGTATTGAGTGGATAATTGAGTGTTGATAGCTATAATAAACCTGACCAATAAAATAATCTTTAAAGTTTATAACCCATTAGGAAAACTTATAGATGAAGGTAATAGGCCCTAGGCCTTTTATAACATTTGAAAAACAACAATAACAATCTTCTAGTTTTATTTATTAAATTGCAATCATAGTTTAAATTAGACTTTAAAACAATCCAATTCTGTGAAAGTGCAACTTTAGATATACAAGCTCACACGCTACGATATGTAATACTAACTCCCATACATATAATTCCCTGCGAAATTCGACCCCGATTCTTGTTGGGTATTATTATTGCATCGATCGTTTTCATAACCTCGAATTGAGGTGTGAAATTGGACGAGATCAGTGTCGACCTTAGCAACGAGCGAGCTCAAAAATAACAAACGAATGACCAAAATATTCACGATCGGGCGGATATTATGGCGAAAATCTCGGCGCATATCAGCAAGGAGCCGACAATTGGCAAATCAAGAGATTTTTACCTTTTATAAAAATGTACCTAGAGTAGGACTCCTCTACTATATAAATGGGGGTATGATAATTCATTGTGAACATTGTAACACGCATCCCAAAGCAATATACTGTTATTTCTAGTTCTTATTATCATGTTATCCTGTTCTGGCATCGATAAAAGCATTTCTGGCTCAAGGGTGGCTAACTTTTCAAGGCTAAGATTGTTCAACTTGTTTGATTTGCATTTACTTTTCTATCATTTATTTTAATATTAATCTGATTTCTCATTTTGTATTAAGTTAGATCATGTATCCTTAAAATCACGTACAAATTCAATTGCTATCCGATTTTGAGGGTAAACAATTTACCCGCTGAAGCTAAAGTTCTAAGCGGATCTTTTATATTATTTTAGCTTGCTCTTCTGTTGGTGATGAACCTTTGTCATATTTACCTATGATCTTTGTTCTTTTTTGCTGGCTACATTAAATTGGACTGTGCAACACAAGCTAAGGTTCATGGTTAAAGTACTCTGAGAAATCCATGGTTGAAATTGTATGGTTAAAGTACTCTGAGAAATCTTATTATTGTAGTAATATGGTAAAACTTAAAACTACTCTCTAGCGAGTTCAAATTCTGAGAAAAGACAAAATTGCCTCAAATCCTGAAATGTCTCCCAATCAAACTCACTATTTCATTTTGATGGAATGTTTTTGGCTGTGTTCTCTTACATCAAAAACCTAGCTAGGTGCATCTCTAATTTTTAGTACTAACTTTTTACGTAGGGTAGTCCGCTCAAAGCTAACTACTTTCTGGATATAGAAAATAAGAGCAAGTGCACAAATTTTTATCATTCGCCAAAATTGATGTATTGCTTTTGGCTCCAATGCCGATTCATGCACCAAAATTATATCTGTGAAACTTGTCGTCCTTTTGATTTATATACTTCATTCTGACTAGTTTGGACTTTGGTAAGTATCGTACGCAAGATTTTTTGTAAGTGGTGCCATGCTTATAATTTCGAGGTTGGAAAAGACCTAGTTTGAAGATATGCTCTTCTTATTGCATCATGATTATTTGAATAATATTTTTGAGTTGCCAATCTTTTTCCAGAGTCAATTTTTGAGGAATTTAAGCTTCACCTTGTCGATGTTACTCCAACTATTGGCCCTTTCTTTCAAGTTAGATGAATTTTGAGATTTTGAACTCGATTTTGAAAGTATGAAAGATGCTTTAGGGTAATCTATCGAAATTTAAGTTGAATTACAAATTAAAATATTTATTTGAGAAACCCCAAATAATTTTATAGAGTAAACTCATAAAATAAAACGATTTTAAGAAATTCTAACAAAGAAGTAAAATAATTAAAAAATGAAGCAGTAACAAAATAACTTAATTGATCCAAAAAATAAAAAATACAAGGAAAGCCGGATTGTATATCCATTCGATCCAGCAACCTTGCCTAATGAAATCAGGCGATATACCAACTGTCCAAGAAGAGTTTGATCTAGCGGTATCACACGTAAAAATTGCACGGGGCATCCTATTTGGTCGCTCCCATTTAAACTGTACCCATTTTTTTTTAAACTTTTAATTTGTACCCACTTTTTAAATAACTTCAGCCCCCTTTCTCCTCCTCCTTCTCCTCCTTTGTTTTCTTCTTCTTCTTCTTCTTCCTTTTCTTCTTCTTCTTTCTTCTGCTGCTATGGAACTTCAGTTCATGGGATGATTGCCATAAATATGTTTATCAGAGCTGAAGTTCGCCAGTTACAAAACAAAAACTTCAGCTCTAGAGCTGAACTTTGCCAGTTACAAAAACAAAAACTTTAGCTCTAGAGCTGAAGTTCGCCAGTTACAAAATAAAAACTTCAGCTCTAGTGCTTAAATTCTCCAGTTACAAAAATAAAAACTTTAGCAATTACAAACAAAAGCTTTGCGTTAAGACGTGCACAAGTTAAACAAAAACTTTAGCAAATAGAGAACAAAACTTTAGCTACTTCAGCTCTAGAGCTGAAGTTCGCCAGTTACAAAACAAAAACTTCAGCTCTAGAGCTGAAGTTCGCCAGCTACAAAAATAAAAACTCCAGCTCTAGAGCTGAAGTTCGCCAGTTACAAAAACAAAAACTTCAGCAATTACAAACAAAAGCTTTGTGTTAAGACGTGCACAAGTTAAACAAAAACTTCAGCAAATAGAGAACAAAACTTCAGCTACTATGCTTAAGTTCAGCACACTTGCTACTTCAGGCCCGTCTACTAGAATGCTGAAGTTTTGCGTGATTGCCTTTGCTAATTCAGCCCCGAATGCCGAAGTTATGCGACAAAGCAGGTACACTTGTAATGTTTTTTGCAAATCGGGCACAAGTTAAAACGTGATACAAAAAGCAGGTATAGATGCAAATGCCCCTATCAAACTTACTGCATTTTGTAGTGATATGGTATTTTGCAGATTATTTATATATACATGTTTACCCTTAAAATCGGATAATAATTAAACTTATAAGTGGTTTTAAAGACTCGCAATTTCACCTAGTACCAATTGATAAATATGATGATTAATGATAGAATTAACAGTAAAATAAGGCAAACCAGTATTGAAATGCAATTTGGCCTTCGAACTAGGTCGCCCTTGTTGATACCGAATTTTTCCTCATATTTTTTAAATATATATACACACACACATTCAAAACAGTGCATATGCATCATCATTTGATTTACAAGCATACACAAGTATTTTTTTTTCATATTTTTTCACAATTTTTTAAAGGCTTTAAATCTATTTCTACATTTTATTATATAAATATCCAATAATTACCCTAAAAATTATTTTTATGATGATTTAATCATCTAAATTTATCAATATAAGGTTTTAACTATTTTCAGTGCATTTTTTATAATTGCAATTGCATTTTTGCCAAACTGCATATTTTTGCAATAATAGCCTATATGCATGCGTAACTACATTATTTTTTGCAAAATTAACTTTTTATATTTTTATAATGTTAAGTAATTATTTTTAATTATCCTGTCACGCCCCGAACCATGGACTGGGCGTAACATGGCACTCGGTGCCAGACTATATGTGGCCGAGCGAACCAACTGTATTACTAGATCAACATATGGTATAACTGTAAGCTAGATGGAAATATACAACATGGTGATCTACTAAAGAGTCTGACTGAAATATCATAGATGCGAAAAATACTGAAAAGTCTGCAAGTATAAACGAGTAGCCGACAAGACTAACACATAAAAGCCTGCTAACATCTGACTGACTGAACTATAATCTACGAAGCCTCTAAAGAATACTGAAATGCTAATAGTTTACCGAGACAAGGTCCCCGGTATACCTTATTAACTGAAATACTATAATGACTAGAAAAGGGAGGGAGAATGCCCCGAAAAACTAGGGCTCACCAATAGCTGATACGAGATGTCCTAGCAAACAGGGTTGTCAACCTGTAAATTGTTACCTTAATTTCGTCCCTTAGTGATACTACAATGAACTAAGAACCTTCAATCTTTTTGGGAGAAATCTTCCAAAACCCTCCTTTGAGTTTTTGAAGATCTTGAAGATGGAAGGGGTTGGAGGTCTTGAGAGAGTGGAGAAGAGCTCCAAAATCCGCCAAACGGAGTGGGGAAAATAACCCCCGAAGGTCTTATATCAAATAGGGTCAGGTTGAAGAAAAAAAAAAGGATTTGCATAGCCGCGGCGCATGGGACGGCGCAATAATGAAAAATGTGTCTAGAAACGAAATTTGGAACTGTTATGTAAATCTTCACAGCCGCGGCGCATGGGGCGGCGCGGTAGTGTAAAATTCTGCCAGCTTTTAGTAATTTGGTCATAACTTCTGGTAGGAGTGTCCAAATGACGAACGATTTAAAGCGTTAGAAACTAGATTCAAAGAGATTTCATTTTATAGGTTGTGAATCACCTAAAACCTTATATATCTGTATTTATGATTGTCCAAAGTGTGGTCTTGTGCATACTCATTTGGAATTTTAGTCTATCATATAATTTTTCAACTTGACTTAGACTTAGGTCTCTCCTTGGACCCCAAATCACTTATGATATGACTCATACACTTATTATCATAACCAATTTATTACCATCACGTTAATACTCATTTAATGCATCCACAACCGATTCAAATTTACGGGGTGTTACATTATCTCCCCTTGGGATCATTCATCCTCGAATGATTGTCCTTGTTGTAACTTCGGCTAACTCCGGACCTTAAATGGGTCTTGTGGGAACATGAACATTCATTAACACTTGCATACTAAACTAAATTAATACACGATTACTGAACTGATGAGATACTGAACTGAATAGGTACTAGACTGAATGGCAATTAAACTGACTAAGCACTGAAAGACATGGAGATTGTAATATAAGGTCTAAAGGAGAAGGTTAGTTACCGTCTAGATTATCTACTTGCTCCTCAAAGAGATGGGGATATCTGGACTTCATGTCTTCTTCAGCTTCCCATGTAGCCTCTTCAACCTTTTGATTCCTCCAAAGCACTTTCACTGAAGCAATTTCCTTAGTTTTGAGCTTGCAGATTTGACGATCAAGGATAGCCACTGGAATTTCTTCGTAAGTCAGGCTGTCTTTAACCACTGTAGTCTCTGTAGGAACCACAAGAGAAGGGTCTCCTATGAATTTCTTTAATATAGACACGTGAAACACTAGGTGTACAGCCGCAAATTCTTGTGGCAATTCTAACTCATAAGCCACCGGCCCGATCCTTCGCAGGATTCTATATGGCCCAATATAGCAGGGACTAAGCTTCCCCTTCTTCCCAAGTCTCTACGCCGCATGTCCGAATAGCACTTTTGGCGACTTTGAGCCGTCTTCAAATGCTCTTGTATCAAGTTGACTTTTTCATAGCCAGATAGACCAAATCGAGTCCTAACAATTCCGCTTCTCCAACTTCAAACCAACCAATTGGTGATCTACACCTTCTCCCATACAAAGTTTTGTACGGTGCCATCTTGATACTAGAGTGATAGCTGTTATTATAAGCAAACTCAATGAGAGGTAGATAATCGTCCCAATTACCTTTAAAATCGATAACACACGCCCTCAACATATCCTCAAGAGTCTGAATGGTGCGTTCCGCCTGGCCATATGTCTGAGGATGAAAATTGGTGTTGTGGTTCACCCTTGTGCCCAATCCCTTCTGAAAGGATTTCCAAAAGTTTGTTGTGACCTGAGCACCGCGATCTAAGATGATGGACAAAGGAGTACCATGCAATCGGACAATTTCTTGGATATACAACTTGACATAATCCTGGGCCGAATCCGTAGTGTTCACTGGTAAGAAGTGAGCTGACTTGGTAAGTCGGTCTACAATCACCCAAATCGAATCATGCTTCCGAAACGAGAGAGGTAGACCTGTTATGAAGTCCATGTTTATCATCTCCCATTTCCAAACGGGAATTTCTATACTCTAAGTTAGACCACCAGACCTCTGGTGTTCGACTTTCACCTGCTGACAATTTGGACACTTAGCCACAAAATATGCTATGTTCTTTGTCATATCGTTCCACCAATAAATCTCCTTAAGATCATGATACATCTTTGTGGAACCTGGGTGAATAGAATACCTGGAATTGTGGGCTTCTGACATAATCCGCTCTCTGAGCCCGTCTATGTGTGGAACGCATAGTCTGCCTCTGTACCTCAAAGTACCATCATCCCACCTTGTTCAAAAGTCGTAGTCATGTGTTTATGAATTCCCTCCTTCAGCTGCAATAAGTAGGGATCACTGAACTGCTTTTCCTTCACTTCGGCTACTAAAGAGGATTCAGCCCTGTTCTGAAGAACAACGCCACCATCTTCGGAGTCCAAAAGTCGAACTCCTAGACTTGTTAAGCGGTGGACTTCCTTCATCATAGTTCGTTTGTCTGCCTCAACATGATCTAAGCTTCCCATAGAACGCCGACTGAGAGCATCGGCTACAACATTTTCTTTCCCCAGATGATAAAGGATATCAACATCATAATCTTTCAGTAATTCAAGCCACCTTCTCTAGCGTAGATTCAATTCTCTTTGCTTGAAGATGTACTGGAGACTCTTGTGATTTGTAAAAATGTCAACATGCACCTCATACATATAATGGCGCCAGATCTTAAGCACAAACACCATAGCTGCTAATTCAAGATCATGAGTCGGGTAATTCTTCTTGTGAGCCTTGAGTTGTCTCGATGTGTAGGCTATGACTTTACCATGATGCATTAATACACACCCAAGACTAACCCCTGATGCATCACAATAAACAATGAACCCTTCAGTTCCTTCCGGTAGTGTCAAGACTGGAGCTAAAGTCAACCTCTTCTTTAACTCCTCAAAACTTTTCTCGCAAGCGTCCGACCATTGAAACTTGACTTTATTCTGAGTTAATCTAGTCAAAGGGGACGAGATAGAATAAAATCCCTCTATGAAACGCCTATAATAGCCCCCTAGACCCAAGAAACTTCTTATATCGGATGCGAAGGTGGGTCTAGGCCAATTCTTCACTGCCTCTATATTCTGAAAGTCCACCTTCATGCCTTCCTCTGAGATGACATGGACCAAAAATGCTACTGATCTCAACCAGAATTCACACTTCGAAAAGTTTGCATATAGCTTGTGATCCCGCAGTGTCTGCAACACAATTCTGAGATGTTCTGCATCGTCAGTCTCCCTACGGGAATAAATCAAGATATAATCAATAAACACAATAATGAACAAATCAAGATAAGGCTTGAATACCCTATTCATAAGGTCCATGAAAGTTGCTGGGGCATTCGTTAAACCAAAGGACATTACCAAAAATTCGAAATGCCCATACCGAGTCCTGAAAGCTATTTTTGGAATATCGCCTTCCTTAACCTTCAACTGATGGTATCCCGACCTGAGGTCAATCTTGGAATAACATTGGGCACCCTGAAGTTGATCAAATAAATCATCTATTCTGGGAAGAGGGTATTTGTTCTTGATGGTGACTTTATTCAACTGACGATAGTCAATGCACATTTGCAAGGACCCATCTTTCTTTCGAACAAACAAGACCAGTGTGCCCCAAGGTGAGACACTTGGACTTATGAATCCCTTATCTAGAAGATCTTTCAACTGGACTTTTAGCTCTTTCAACTCTGCTGGAGCCATTCTATAAGGCGGGATAAATATCGGCTTAGTGCTTGGGAGTAGATCAATTCCAAAGTCAATCTCTCTATCGGGAGGGATTCTAGGAAGATCTTCATGAAACACTTCTGAGAATTCATTTACAATTGGTACCGACTAGAGAGTGGGAATTTGAGTATCTGCATCCTTAACTTGAACCAGGTGATAGATATACCCTTTGGAGATAATCTTTCTGGCTTTAATATAGGAGATAAACCTACCCCTAGGTGTTACTGCATCACCCGTCCATTCTAAGACCGGTTCACCGGGAAATTCGAAACTTACTACTTTGGTTCTACAACCCACTGTGGCATAACATGACTCTAACCAATCCATGCCCATGATCACATCGAAGTCTACCATCTCCAATTCTACTAAGTCTGCTACAGTAAGACGATGACACACTTTAACTGGACATCCCCTATAGATACATCTTGCTATAACTGATTCTCCAACTTGAATGGACACTTAAAAGGGTCAACACAACTTTTCTGGTTCTATCCCAAATTTCTTAGCAATATACAGGGTTACATAAGATAGGGTGGATCCCGGATCTATAAGAGTGTAGACATCAAAAGTGAATATTGTTAGCATACCTGTGACAACATCTCCACGAGCCTCTGTATCCTGACAGCCTGCCAGTGCATACAAGCAGTTTCGACCACCGCCTGCATTACTAGACTTTGTTGCACCACGCCCTTGTTGGGCCTGAGAGTTATGATGGGCTGCTAAGTTAGTGGACTGAGCTACATTGCCTCTATTGTTCTACTTTGCTGATGGACAATCCCTCAACAAGTGGCCTTGCTGACCGTACCCAAAGCAACCATTTGTGCCCGAACAACATAACCCTAGGTGCCTCTTACCACACGTGTTGAAAATAGGGTATCCAGGGACTCTGTAGCCCACACTAGCTTGTGGATGTGAGTCTGCTGCTCTAAAATTCTGGTTTTTCTTGTTAAACGTTGACCTCTGAACTGGTGCACTAGCTGAAGATTGAGCAGGTCCTGATTTTTATTTCTTGAAGAATTGGCGCTTGCCCCTTACTTGAGATACCCCATGGCTGAAATTTCCTGCAGACCTAGCTCTCTTGCTGAATTCCCTCTCCTTCTCTCTCTGTAGCCGCTCTTCTTCCTTCAACCTGTATGCGTTCCCTTGAACAAAGGCAACCATCTTAGTGATGATCATGTCATTATTCTGAGCAGCTATATTAGCACCAACAAACAAATCATCTGAAAGCCCCTAAACAAATCGCCTAACTCTGGCCCTCATATCACGTACCATTTCTAGAGCATACTTAGCCAGAGAGACGAACTTGAGGTAGTACTCATTCACACTCATATCATTCTATTTGAGTCTCTCAAACTCCAAAACCTTAGGTTCCAACACCTCAATAGGTAGAAAATGCTCAAGAAACGCATTTGCAAAATCCTTCCAAGTTGTAGGAGTCGCATCCTCCCCTCGGTGCTCTTCCCATGTTTCATAACAAGTGTTGGAAACATCCTTCAGCTGGTACGCATCAAGCTCTGATTCCTCAGTGTCTGTAGCATGCATCACTCAAAATATCTTCTGAACCTCATCACTGAAGTTTTGCGGATCCTCATCCTTTTTGGACCATGTGAAGACTGGAGGTTTCATGTTGAGGAATTCCCTGGACCTGGAACTACCCGTCTCATGAACAACACTTGTTCCCTGCCTTTGAAACTGAGTAGCAACAATCTGGGTGAGCAACTGGATAGCTCCTCTGACATCCATGTCTGAAGCACTGGGCATTGAGCCCGATGCAACCCCCTGGGCTAGAGTGTCCTCCTTTTGAGCAACATTAGTCGTAGCCCCCTAGCTAGTAGCTGAGGCCCTCCTGGTGTACTTTATTTTTGCAGGCATTTTTCTGAAATACGCAATTTGCACGAGTTAGAAACATTCCTGAAAGCATAGCTCTAACTGCACGATCTAGAGTACGAAAGAAATGGAACAATCCTAGATGTCTTGGTGGTCAACTATTTACACGTGTGGTGTGCACACACACATAAAAGTGCCCCCACTGGACACGGCTTCATAGACTCCCTAGGACTCTTGAACCTAGTGGTCTGATACCAAGATTAGTCACGCTTCGAACCATGGCTTGGGCGTAACACCGCAATCGGTGCCTGACTACATGCGACTTAGCGAACCAACTGTATGACTAGATCAACATGTCGTATGACTTTAAGCTAGATGGAAATATACAACATAATGATCTACTAAAGAGTCTGACTGAAATATCATAGATGTAGAAAATAATGAAAAGTCTGCAAGTATAAATGAATAGCCGACAAAACTAACACATAAAAGCCTGCTAACATCTGATGGACTTAACTATAATCTACGAATCCTCTAAAGAATACTGAAACTGCTTACCTAGACAAGTGTCATGCCCCAAACTAGGGGAGGCATAACTGGCACTCAATACTGTATTCGATCGAGCTAGCCACTAAATATACTAGCTAACTAAACTGGGGGCCCAACAGATCGGACAACACAACATCTGAAATACTAAGCATGGACCGTTAAGGTCATGACCTGAATAACAACAAGCCATATAAACAAAGGTAGACAAGCCAAAATAATAAAGTACTAGCTGACCGACGAGGCCGGTACTGAAGACATACATGCCTACACACATATATATACATGCCAAGCCTATGGGCTGGAGACTGAAAGCTGCAAAAAGAAACCCAGAATACTGTGTCCACAATAGCCTCTAAGAGTGTCATAAGCACTGTCGGGACAAGGCCCCGACTACACGCAAACTGTACAACAAAATTAATCCTACTAAAGCTCCAGGAAGAGGTAGATCTTACCAAATCACAGCTGAACCCCGAAATCCTAGCGGAGGGGTCGATCAGAGTCCCTACCTGGACCTGCACGCACGAAACAAAAATGCAGTGTCCCCAGGCAACGGGACATCAGTACGAATAAAAATGTACTGGTATGTAAGGCAGAAAGTAGAATCATACATAGCTGATGTAAAAAGGGTAATAGAGATACCACCTGACACTGAAACTCTGATAGCCTCCACGACCGATATCCGACCTCATAGTAATCAAATATGCATGGTATGCTCGTGTAATCGTATATCGTGAATACATATATATTGATGCAAATGCATGACATACCCAACCAAATGCTAGCAATGGCGGTCTCTCCCGGTAGCTAACCGGTATCATATTGCCAACCTGTGGCCATCTGTACAATATATATAGTCTTTCGGGCAAATAGGCCCCTTACCTCCGATTATAGCTCGAAGTCCATGCATAGTATGCCATGTATGATATGAACTTTGAATGCACATGATAGGCCATAACAAGAAACTTAGCCAATCTTGGCTCATTGGTACTCTTATTCTCATAATCTCATAATCACCTTCGTATGCATACAAATGTCTCGGTGAACCTCATATGTTTTTTGAATAAGCTTGAAAACTGAACTCGACTTTTAGAAAGATAACTTAACTCTGAAGATGTTCATAAAAAGTTTAAGGTGGTTCACTTAGTCCTTATACCTGATTTCTTGATAATTAGTAAAAGAAAGTATTTCAAAAATCAAGTGTTTTAGTAGTTTAAACATAAAAATTATATTTGAAATTTTTGGAAATCGACGTATCACTTTAGAGATTTTTAAAATACACTTTAACAAGGAAGAAGGACTGATAGCAAATACTAAATGCCTTATTTTAAGTCACACAACCCAACGACGAATAAGAATTCCTATATATGGATATATAGTTAAGAAAGCCGGCAAATGACATATATAGATGTCGAATACCCTATTTAACCGAACGAGTGGAATATCAACCTAATAACATCGTGAAAAATACTTCAGCTACGATCCCAATGCCTTTCACAGAATATCTTTCTAGCAATAGAATAGTAACATATCACATTTGGCGTCTTAAAAATTTCTCAAAATTCGTGCTAAAAGGAAAGACAGAGCTTAGCCTTAACATACCTGGACCAGTTCTTTTGTTACTTTGTGTACCATGCTACCTCATAAATTTCCGAAGCTCCACGACTGAAGGTTGTGTGTCCCACTTTCAAATCAAGGTGAAGTATTTCATAGAAGTTCTGTGCAATTAATTCATTATTCAGTTAATAACTACTGGTTGAAGCACTATATAAAATTTGGTTTTACGACAATAAAGATTGAGAAACAATGAAATCATTAGCAAATGATGTAGTAGCTTAATAGTTTAATACTCCATTAAAGTAAGGAGAAATAGACTGACTACTCCCTATTTCCCATTTGTTCCACACAATCACTATTTGAAGAATCAATCAAATAACTTTTTCTTTGACTACACTTATCATCTTCATTTTTTTTATAAGTACATTTAATTATCCAAAATCCAATTGTAGTAATACTCTTCTGTAAGTAATGAATATATACTGCAATTTTATTTTTAACTAAGAAAAGTACCTCAATATTAGGCTGCCGAATATCTGAAGCATAAACTAAGAGCAATTTAAACTTCTTGAGCCTGTAGAATTGGTACGTGTTTTTTACTTGAAAAGAAAGAAAAAATAATAAGCCTCAAAACATAGCATCTCCTCAAGTTGTTGGTTGGGTGCTGCTGACATGGATGTTCATTGCATGTTAAAGTAACTCGCCCAAACTAATATTGAAATCTCTGGTTCATAGGATTCTTAAGCTTCTGGGCGTTGTTACTACTCACTCTTTCTAAAACCAAATTCTCCCTAATCATATGCCACATATCTCTATGGTTTTAAGAGTCACACCTTGATTAATCCTTGGCTGCCACGTGAGGATCCTATCCTTATCCTATAATTAAACACCAATCAACTTAATTAAATTGTTAATCTCTCACAAAAATCAATAATTACCCGATTTTTTATATAATTAGAAATTACCTCAAATTACTTAAAATTCTACTTATTTTTAATACACTTTATACATTCTACTATTACGGTCATGTGGTACCTTGTAAAATAAATTCACAGACAATTATTTCATTAAAACCTCCATGTAAAAATACATATATTTTCTCAACTTCTAATTTTCCTAATCTCATATAAAGAGGACAAATTTTCATATGCTTAATTCTTAAAATGGTAAAAAGATAACCTTCTTTTCTTGTGAGAAAATAATTTCTATCTTTACAATAAAGAAAATCTCATAAACATTCTCATGTTCTGTCTATAATTTAAAATATATTCGAAAGTAGTAATATTAATAATTGTATAAAATTATATTTTTCAAACCATTTTCTTTACAAAAATATTATGCTCAAAATACTATATCAAGTTGATATATATATATATATATATATATATATATATCAAAGTTGTTAAACTTACAGAGTGTAACAACAAGGTCCCCGGTATACCTTATTAACTGAAATACTATAATGACTAGAAAAGGGAGGGATAATCCCCCGAAAGACCGGGGCTCACCAATAGCTGATACGAGATGTCCTAGCAAGCAAGGTCGTTAACCTGTAAATCGTTACCTTAATTTCGCCCCTTAGTGATACTATAATGAACTAAGAACCTTCAATCTTTTTGGGAAAAATCTTGCAAAACCCTCCTTTGAGTTCTTGAAGGAATCTCTTGAAAATATTGAACATGGGAGGGGTTGGAGGTCTTTAGAGAGTGGAGAAGAGCTCCAAAATCCGCCAAACGAAGTGGAAAAATAACCCCCGAAGGTTTTATATCAAAATAGAGTCGGGTTGAAAAAAAACAAATAACAAGAGTTGCACAGCCGCGACGCATGGGACGCCACATGGGACGGTGCGGTAATGAAAAATGTGTCTAGAAACAAAATTTGGAAGTGTTCTGTAAATCTTCACAGCCGCGGCGCATGGGGCGGCGCATGGGGCGCCGCGGTAGTGTGAAATTCTTCCAACATTTGGTAATTTGGTCATAACTTCTGGTAGGAGTGTCCAAATGACAAACGGTTTGAAGAGTTAGAAACTAGACTCAAAGAGATTTCATTTTATAGGTTTTTCATCACCTGACACCTTATATATATGTAGATATGATCGTCCAAAGTGTGGTCTTGTGCATACTCATTTGGAATTTTAGTCTATCATGTAATTTTCTAACTTGGCTTAGACTTAGGTCTCTCCTTGGATCCCAAATCACTTATGACATTCCTCATACACTTATTATCATAACAAATTGATTATCATCATGTTAATACTCATTTAATGCATCCACAACCGATTCAAATTTACGGGATGTTACACATTTTCAGGCACAAATGATATTTTGTTATTTATTTATTACTTTTATAAATTATTTAATTGATTAAAATTGAGTATTTAAAAACTAGCCTAAATTCCTAATCAATTTCGGACCCAATACCTAGCCCAATACCCCATGCACCAGCCCAATAACCCCCAACCCAAATCAATTATCCCAATCCCCCATAACCCTATCAGTACCCGTCTATTTTAACCCGCACCGGTCACTTTTAAATCCCAGCCGTTGATATTTCAAGATCAACGACCCACAACCCTTCTCCTTTTTTTTAATTAACCCCCCCCCCCCACCAAAACCCTAGCCATTTCACTCAACCCGCCGCCCTCATATGCTCTCATCCTCTTCTTCTTTAGCGAAACCCTAGCCGCCGTTATATCAAACCCCCCTAAATCCGACCCCAAATCGGAATCCACCATGGATTCCCTTACGTTATTCGCCTATCCTCGCCACTGGCTACTCGTCTATGATCCTATTTAGTTTTTTTCCTAACATGGCAAGCAAATCTTACCGAAATCGAACCAAATCGATTCAACTCTCTGATTTCTTTGGCTATTCCGTCTATATTCATCTCTGAATCTTTCTGAGTAACAAGCATATTCATATCTTCTTTGATTCTTACTTACCCCAAATTAGGGATTTCAAACCCTTTCAATCGGACCTAAATAGCTCCGATTTTCTGATTGTAACATTATTCTGCTTCTATCCATCTTATCTCATGTGATTTTTACCTTATTTTATTTTGTATTTTCTTTTTACTGATTTCATACTTCCCTTAAAAAACTAAGGTTTGAATTTTCTTTTTCTTTTCTTACTGATTCTAGTGAATCTTTCATTTTTGTGTCCGATTAACTTCTCTCTTTATATTTTCCCTGACTTCTACTTCAATATTTTGCTTAAATATTCTGATTAATTTTGTCTGGCATTATTTGTGTTTCCTTTAATATTTTTTCAAATATTTTGAATAATTTCTTTTTTTGGGTATTAGATGTGTTTTCTTTAATACTTGCCCGATATTCTGAATAATTTTATGTTTTCCTAATTTGACCTGCCCTAATATTCTGAACGATTTTATTATCAGTATTATGTGTTTTTGCCTTAAATATTCTGAGTAATTTTTAGTTACTTCCTTAACTCGCTGAATCCCTTAACTTATGCCCTAAATCGCCTGTTACTGATTCTGCAAAATATTTCCTTGCATGTTACTGATTTGTTTACATATTTATATGATGATTTCTATCACTATATATACTCTTCCTCATTCCCTTTAAAAGGAACTTCAATTTTTCTAAACTTATTATACCTCACTAGACCTAAAGTTACTCTATATTCTGTCTTTGGTCAGCTGGAAACCAAGGCCACTTGATTCTGAGATATTGCTATACTTCTTCTGTGCATTTTCTTCACTTAATTGGTGAGTCACTTGACTTCTACACTTTCATACTTTCATATCCCTGATTTTCATATATATATATATTGGGTACTAAATTCTTTGATTTAATATGCATATGAGTGTTGTTTAGGCATTATCTTTACCAGCTTTGTATGTCTTAGTTCCTTTAACGTTAATTATTCCTAATGTTACTTTTATAAAGTTGTTTGAGCTTATTTAAGGTCTATCCAGCTAATGCATCAACCTTTGAATGTCTATGAATATGTTTATCCTCTTACCCTGAATCCCTGTAGTGAATGCCTTACATCTGTGATTCTTGTACTAGTTGTAATTTGCCTCTTTGCTATTATGTAAACATGGTCACTCAATCCCTACACCCCTCTTATGTTTACTGTCTCATCATGCTTGAGTTGCTACTTTGGAATAAACCTTTGATATAACTAGACTCCCTTTATTTAGACCAATACAACAATGTTATCTGCTACTACTATCTTAATTTGTGACTACAAGTTCACCCCTGATAATATGATGCCCTCCCCCTTTCAATGATATTGTTCTGGTTTCTTGATAATAATATTAGGTTAAGTACTTAACATTATTCAGCATGCATTAACTCACTTTGCACCTATGACTTTGCCAAACTTGCAAACATGCTCATTACCAACTGTTTTACTATGTGACTGCTACTGTGTTGAGTATGAAACTTGTTTATCAGCTTCATTAAACAAGTTCTTGCCTGAGTTCTGTGATGCATTTAAGTGTCTGCTTGTTGACTCAATTTGGTTATGTCTGTTTAAATTAACTCATGTTTTCTCAATTTTGGTATTTCCCTTCTCTCACTCAACCTCTTTGAATTCTACTCTTAACCAATGTTGTCTAAATTCTGTCCTTTGGCCTTCCTGGTGTGAGCACTCTCGGGGTTCATTAGAGACCCTTGTGAACTCTGACATACTAGGGTTTGGTCCCTAATCCCTCCTCAGAACTATCTTGGTTAACCACCTTAGTGTGAGCACCGCCCTGGCTTCTCGAAGCCCTTGGGAACTCTAACACACTAGGGCCTTGGTTCTATATGCTCATCCTGTCATATGCTCACTGGGTGAATCACTCAACTATTGGCTGTTTTGTATCTATGAATATGTAATTTTAGAACTGTTGTGAATTGTGAGAATGAAGGCCTGGCCCGTCCAGGTGCATTTGGGCCTGCTGTAGGCTCCCTATAGCTATATCTTTCCTGTAATTTATATCATTCATTCTGGGTCTGTAATAATTATTGTAATAATATTTTTGGGTATTAGTGAAATTGGGAAGGGGATTTTTATCTTATAATTGCAACAAGTTGGGTAGAAATCCTGCCTATAGGTTCGATAATGTGTTATTATATGTTGTGTGTTAGAAATCATGTCTATAGGTACTTTGTTTTGTTCAGTCATCATATGTTAGCAATCCTGCCTATAGATTCAATACTTGGTTCGATTGTGTTTTATTTCTGCTTGTTAGAGACCATGCTTATAGGAAATAGTGTGATTCAATGTGTGTGCAAAAATCTTGTTTACATGCTGTTCGGTTCACAAATTATAGAAATCATGTCTATCGGATCTAAAATCAGATTAATTATAGAAAGCATGCTTGTGGGTCTGAATCTGTTTAATTATCATTTTTGCTCATTTGTTCATGAGTTTTCAAACATTGTGTTATTATCCTCACTAGAAAACATGCCTATATGATCAAAACAAGTGATTCTAAATATGCTTCTGTGATTGCCACTATTTATTATCGCGTAAAACATCTAGACATCATGCCAGTAGGTTTAATATCATTATGCTAAAATCAGTAGGCAAATTATGTAGGTTTTGGTAATTGAATTAAGGAAATAGATTTGTGTTTAACTGCCTGCTCATTCGTTCAGTATCACATAGAGATCCTGCCTATAGGATTCTGCAACTTTAATATATGTCAGTGTTAATCAGTTTGGCGTGCATTTTTTTGTCTAAATACAGAGGCTAACTTGAGCCCTTACTTGCTTATATGTGAAAGTCCTAAACTGTTTTGTTGTCATTTAATATTTTCCCTTTTGAGCAGCCTAAGTTAAGGTCTAGAACCACCATGAAATAGAGGTCCAAATGCCTCTTGGACCATAGGCATGGGACGGGTAGTGCACTCATAGAGTACGGCTTAGAATTGACTAGAGCGCTTTATATAAACAACTTAAAGATAGTAATCGGATAGCAGGAGATGATAGTCTGTGCCCGCTGAATAATATGAGTAACACCCCGTCTTGAGGGAGTTACGAAATATTATTTATTTTGCACAGGGTGATCTTTTAGGCTAAAAAACATAGGACCCCCACCTCTATTTAAAGTCAATTGTTTATTTGCTCAAATTGTTTCCTTTCTCTTAGACTAATTCATATAATTCGAGTTCGGCCGGGACCCACCGTTGTGGACCTCGAAGAGTTCCTAACACCTTCTTTTCAAGGTAATTTGAGCCCTTACCTGATCTTTGGTGACACAGCTGGTTAATCTAGAGTTATTTGCAAATAGGTGCCCTAACGCACCATAATCCTTTAGGTGGCGACTCTCTCTTTTAATACCCTTCCTTAAAAGAGTTGTCACGTGTGAAAACCCAATTTGGTGAGAAAAAGGGGCACAACAACATGTCGACTTTGCCGGGGATTGTATTTAGGCTCTTACCATAATGAACTTGGTCTATATGAATTAGTCTCTCTCGATAAGCATGTCTTTATTATTTTGCTGATACTTAAACCTCCCGCTCCCATTTTCCCTTTTATTGCTACATGCACACCCTCTTCCCTATTTCCCCTTTATATGAACTTACGTACTACTCTTCACCTACTTTCCAACAACCATATTTGTAGTAACAGATTACATTCCTCAAAATGCCTAAATCCTTTCTTGCAACGGTCCAAAGCTCGGTATATCTCTGCCACGATCTTTGGGAAAATAGTGTAAGTATGTCCCTCAATTCCTCCCATTAAGGTCTTGGTAACCATATCTAAATGAGTGTGGACTCTTTCTCCTTGTATTGGGAATACCAGCATCCCCAGAAAACAGACGATGAACACAAAAACCCGGCGATGAGTCCAACCTAGAGAAGTGATGGCAAACTCGTCATGATAGATACAGTAGGACGTGATGTGCCCATAACGCTCGTAAAGGAAGTCAAAATATATATATATAAGACTTCTTCAGGCAAACTAAATCATCATTCTTTTTAAAAACCATCATTTTCATAAACCCTCGAGAAGTGTGGTTTTTCGGTACCAACAAACCAGGGCTATCACAGGGAAGCCCAAAAAATCCTCTTATTTCCTCAAGAAGGGGAGTCATCTCTATATTACTGAAATGGAAAACAACCCTCTTTTCATCCCAGAACATAGTAGCGGCCTCGATCTGTACATTATTTTGCTGAATGTCCAGCAAAGAAGGTAAATTTCCAAGAACTCTTTACACATGGTTTTTGTTGCTTAGCGAGAGATTTTCCCACCAGTCTAGCAGCAAAGGTGGGATGCTTCGAACCATGCCGAACCTGGGGATTTCTTGCCTCATTTCTACAAAACAGATAAAGTTAGCCTTTTCCCCTTTCGGATTTGACCATTTACACATTAATGATTAGCATATCGGCACGTTTTATCCAAATAATGCACATATAATGATTGTGCATGTTAGGATTATGGAAACCTCGATGGGCTTTGGAAAAGGCTTGCCTTAGAGAGTTATTACGCGCACAACATTCTAACCCATGTTAGGTTTAGACATGATGCATGCACATTTAACATCAGAGTGAAGTTTCTATATGAGTCTAGACCGGTACCCTCAAGTGGACAACTTGAGAGGGAAATGCACGAAACCGTCGATTGCACCGCTGATTGACTAGTTTACCGTGAATAAGTCTTTCCAAATTTAAAAAGAGTAATATAGGAAGAGCGCGAACACTCATCAAGTGCCTCTATGGTATTAATTGCACACGAGTGGAATATGATCTAGAGCATGCTTTATGCAAAGATAAAACAATATGTTGTCAAGTATTTTGCATGATAAAAGAGATAAATGCAGTATTTAATAAATGTAAAGACAGAAAAGAAAGAAAAACATGGAAGAAGTTAGTTCGTATAATATAAAAAATTGTAATAAAGCAATAAAGGGGTAAGGATTGGGAAAGTCATGATATAACAAAATTTAAAAAGTTAGAGCCGGTGGAATGCATATTGTAACTAGATTAAGCGAAGAGTTGCACGTAAGTTCATATAAAAGGGGAAATAAGGAAGGGGGTGTGCATGTAGCAATAAAAGGAAGAATGGGAGTGGGATGTTCAAGTATCAACAAAATAATAAAGACACGCTTATCGAGAGAGACTAATTCATATAGACCAAGTTCACAATGGTAAGAGCCTAAAGATATCCCTAGTAGAGTCGCATGCCGTCGCGCCCATTTTTCTCGCGAAATCAGGTTTCAACAAGTGAAAACTCTTTTAAGGAAGGTTATTAAAAGAGAGAGTCCCACCTAACGGATTAAGGTGCATTAGAGCACCTTTTTGCAAATAATTCTGGACTAACCAGTTGCATCACCAAAGATCGGGTAAGGGATCAAACTACCTTGAGGAGAAGGTGTTAGGCACTCCTCGAGGTCCACAATGGTTGGTCCCTGCCAAACTCGAATTATATGAATTAGTCTAAGAAAAGGGAAGCAATTTGGGAAAATAAAATGATTGATTGTAAACAAAGGTAGGGGGTCCTAAGTTTTTTAGCCTAAAGGATCACCCCGTGCAACATAAATAATACTTCGTAACTCCCTCGAGATGGGGTGTTACTCATATTATTCAGCGGGTACAGACTATCATCTCCTGCTACCCTATTACTACCTTTAAGTTGTTTATATAAAGTGCACTAACCAATTCTAAGTCGTACTCTATGCGTGCACTACCCGTCCCATGCCTATGGTGCAGGAGGCATTTGGACCTCTATTTCAGGGTGGTTCTAGACTTTAATTTAGGTTCTCAAAAGGGAAATAACTAGGCGACATGCAAAACATTTAGGACTTTCACACATAAGCAAATAAGGGCTCAAGTTAGCCTCCACATTTAGACAAAAAATGCATGCCAAACTGATTATCATTGACAAATTTTAATGAATTAAGGTTGCAGGGTCCTATAGGCAGGATCTCTATGTGATACTGAATTAATGGGCAAACAATTATACACAAAAACCATTCCTTAATACGATTTCCAAAACCTACATAATTTTGCCTACTGATTTTAAGCATAAGGGGATTAAACCTATAGGCATTATGTCTAGGTGTTTTACGCGATAAAAAATAGTGGTAATCACATAAGCGTATTCAGAATCACTTGTTTGATCCAACGAGCATGCTTTCTAGTAAGGAAAATAAAAGTGTGTGAAAACTCCTGAACAAACGAGCAAGATGATAATTAAAGGGATTCAGACCTATAGGCATGCTTTCTACAGTTAATCCGATTTTAGATCCTATAGAAATGATTTCTATAATTTGTGAATGAGGCAACATGTAAACAGAATACTGCACGCACATGGTTTCTAACAAGAAAAAATAGAACACAATTGAACCAAGTATTGAACCTATAGGCATGATTGCTAACATATAATGACTGAACGTAATAGGATACCTATAGGCATGATTTCTAACACCTGACATACAATAACATATTATTAAACCTATAGGTAGGATTTCTACCCAATTCAATGTAAGTATAATATAAAAATCCCTTTCCCAATTTCACTAATACCCCAAAATGTTATTACAATAATTATTATAGATCCAGAATGAATATAGTAAATTACAGAGTAGAATAGCTATAGGGATCCTACAGTAGGCCCAAAATACACCTGGACAGGCCAGGTCTTCATTCTCACAATTCACAACAGTTCCAAAGTTACATACTCACAGACACAAAGCAGCCAAGAATTGAGTGATTCACCCTAGTGAGCACAAGACAAGGTTGAGCATATAGAACCAAGGCCCTAGTGTGTCAAAGTTCCCAAGGGCTTCAAGAACCCAGGGGAGTGCTCACACCAGGGTGGTTAACAAAGATAGTTCAGAGGAGGAATTAATGGACACAATCCTAGTGTGTCAGAGTTCACAAGGGTCTCAAATGAACTCTGAGAAGTGCTCACACTAGGGAGGCCAAAGGACATAACTTAGGCAGCATTGGCCAAGAGTGGGATTCAAAAGAGTTTAAGTGACAGGGAAAGAGAGGACTAAAACTGGTAAAACAAGAGTTTGGGGGTTCAGACATGATCAAATTGATTCAACAAGCAGACACTTAAATACATCATAGAACTTGAAAAAGAACTAGTTTAATGAAACTGATAAACAAGTTTCACACTTAGCACAGTAGCAGTCACATGCAAAAAAAAATTGGCAAAGAACACGTTTGCAAGTTTGGCAAAGTTATAGGTGCAGAATGAGTTAAAGCATGATTGAAGTAGGCTAAGTATATAACCTAGTGTTATTATCAAGAAAACCAGGACATCATCATTGAAAGGGGGAGGGAAATCATATTAGCAAAAGGGTGAACTTACAGTCATAAGTTAAGACACACATACTCAGTAAAATCATGTCAAATAGCAGGTAACATTGTCATAATGGTCTAACTAAAGATGATCCAACTTGTATCAAAGGTTAAAGCAGCAACATGATGAGATAACTATTCCAAATTACAAACAAACATTGGAGGGGTGTGGGGTCGAGTGATCATGTTGACATAATAGCAGAGGGGCAGATTACAACTAGCGGTAAGAGTCACATGTGTGAGGCATTCACTACAGGGATTCAAGGTAAGGGGATAAACATGTTCATAGGTATTCAAGGGTTGATGCATTAACTAGATAGACCTTAAATAAGTTTAAATAACCTCAACACAGGTAACATTAGGAGAAATTAAGTGCTAAAATGACTAAGACATATAGATTTGATATAGCTATGTTTAAACACCCTTCCAAAGCATATTGAATAATAAATTCAGTAGTAATCACCTATACAAATCAGGGACATTTAAGGATGAAAGTGCAGAAGTTAAGTGACTCACCAATTAAGAAAGAAAAAAT
The DNA here is from genome assembly GCA_005239525.1 of Nicotiana knightiana. Classification (NCBI taxonomy): domain Eukaryota; kingdom Viridiplantae; phylum Streptophyta; class Magnoliopsida; order Solanales; family Solanaceae; genus Nicotiana; species Nicotiana knightiana. The sequence continues at coordinate 228,150 of ML406248.1, forward strand.
GCACAAAGTATGGAAGTCCACAGTATATAGCAAGAATTCAGAGCTGACTGGCCTTGGCTTCCAGCCGGCCAACGTTAGAGTATAGAATGCAAAATCAGAATAACCTTAGGTCTAGTAAGTCTATAGTGAGTTCAGAAAGTAGTCGAAGGTCCTCCTAAAGGTAACGGGGGAAGAGTACATATAGTGATAGAAATCAGCATATAAACATGGAAACAAATCAGTCATATGCAAGAAAAATATTCCAGAATCGATTATAGGTAATTTAGGGCACAAATCAAGGGATTCAACAAGTTAAGGAAGTACCCAAAATTTATGCAGAATATTTAAGGCAGAAACACATAATACCATGAATATAAAATCATTCACAAAATTATTCAGAATATTCGGGCAAGTATTAAAGGAAACATAAATAATACCAAAACAAAAATTATTCAGAATATTTAAACAAATATTAAAGTAAAAATCAGGGAAAGCATAAGGAAAGGAAAGATTCACCAGAATCGGTAAGAAAAGGAGAAAGTTTCAAACCCTAGTTTTAGGAAAAGTGTGAAATCAGTGGAAAATAAAGTAAAAATCGCACAAAATAAGATGAATTGAAGCGGAATGACATCAAAATCAAAAGAATTGGACCTATTTTGGTCCGATTGAAAAGGTTTGAAAACCTTAATTTGGGGTAGGTAAGAATCATCAACATATATGAAAAATATCGTTACTCACAAAGAATCAATGATGAATGTAGACGAAATAACCACAGAAATCAGAGGTGTGAACCGATTCGGTTCGATTTTGGCAAGATTTGCTTGCCATGTTAGGCGAGCAACTAAGTAAGATCATAGGCGAGTGGCCAGTGGTGAGGAGAGGTAAATAAGGTAAGGGAATCCATGGTGGATTCCGTTTTGGGGCCGGATTTGGGGGGGAGGGGGAGGGGGGGAGGTTGATAGGAACAGTGGCTAGGGTTCATGAGAGATGAGAGACGAAGGGATTCCAGGGCGGCGGGATGGTATAGAATGATTAGGGTTAGGGGTTTAGGTATAGTTAAAGGGGCGGGTGTAACATGGACTGTTGATCTTAGAGATCAACGATCACGATTTAAAGGGGTCCTGGGTCGGGTGTTTAAATGAGTATGGGGATTGGGCTAATGGGTATTGGGCCAAGGTTATTGGGCTGGTGTAAGGGTGTTGGGTTAAATCCGAAAATAGGGGATTTTAGGGCTAAATTTTAAATACCCATTATTTAACAAATAAATAGTTTAGAAAAAATATTTAATAAATAACAAAAATATCATTTGTGTATGAAAATAATTATTTAATATTAGAAAAAATATAAAAAGTCATTTTCAATGTAAATAATGTAATTATATATGCATATGGGCTATTATTGCAAAATATGCAATTTGGCCCTAAAAATGCAAATGTAATTATGATAAATGCACTGAAAATATTTAAAACCTCATATTGGTATAAATGATAAGTTTAGATGATTAAATCATCATAAAAATAATTTGTAGGGTAATTATTGGATATTTATATAATAAAAATGCAGAAATAAATTGATTTAAAGTCTTTAAAAATTATGAAAAATACTTGTGTATGCTTGTAAATCAAATGATGATGCATATGCACAATTTTGAAAATATGAGGGGAAAATTGGGTATCAACATTGATGGTTGCAAACATTGATTCATGCCTAATTGACTTAGTCTCTACTTGAGAAAGAGAGACTAAGTCTAGGAAAACTTGGCTAACAAGAAATTGGGGTGAACTCAAGAAATTGATAGCCCCAATTAAAGGGTCGAACCTAGAGATAGTAAGACCCGACTTGAGCATTTATCGCTTGCTTCGTGCAATACCTATTTGGACTTGAGAAAGCCAAATTGGGCAAATCTCTCAAACTAACGAGAGGTATAGAGTGAGTAATCGCGTGTGATTGCTATATCGTATCCCGATCAACCAAACATGCCCTTAAGCTCTAAATCCGTTAGGTAACCAACTAGGCGGAAGTCGCAACCATAGACCTTTTATAACTTGAAAAACAACCAAAATCAAAAACATTGTCTCTTAGCTTTACAATTACAAGCATTAGCTTAAAAATAGAAGTAGAAACAACAATTGAATATATGGAAGTGCAATCTTAGGCATGACATATACTCACACTAGGTATATACCTAATCCCACATCAAGCTCCATATGGAATCGACCCCAGACAATACCCCTACTCCATGGTCACACGACGTAGAGTTGGGAAAGACGCGGCCATGAGTCCCCGGTCTGGCGATGAAGAAACTTCACTCCCGGTCCCGAAGCCGGTAAAGGAGAAAAAGAGGAAAAGGACATCGACCTCCGAGGATCCAAAGCCTAAGAAGAGAGTGGCTCGTTAGCCAACACAAAACGGCATTCCTCCGTCTGTTGAGTCAGATCAACTCCTAATGGAGGAAGAGGAAGAAGAAGAAGAAGAAGAAGAAGAAGAAGGAAAAAAAAAGGAGGATGATTCTGATCTGGTGGCTCAAGTACGAGCTAAAATCGAGGGTCAAAAAGCCACCAGATCGGTCAAAGATGAAAGTTCATTGCCTCGATCTGACCAGGTCCAAGAGGGGGATTCACTCGGAATATCAGAGCCAACTGGAGCTGAAGCTTCCTCACCTCGGGGGTGAGAAGGCGACTGAAAAATCTATGGAGGTCGGTCACGAGACTTCTCGTGATAAAGAGAACGCCCCAAGAGATCCACTTGGGCCGTAAAAATCAGAGACTCCCCGTCACTTCTTTCATTTTCTGAGGGGATGATTCGGGAGGTTCGATCCATGAAGACTCCTTATGCAGAAGGAACTCACGGAAGGGAGGATCCCTTCTGTGGTTATTTTGCCGGGGTCAAGGATGCCGCCGGCATGAGTGACTTGGAAATACCGAGGAAGGATTCAAGTGGGACTTCCTCGAGTTTCAGACTGACCAATCAGTTTCTGTCCCCTAGCATCAGCCCTGGGTGCAAACGAACAATAGTTATCTCGTTCCCGGAGGACGCACGAGTTTTTGCCGCCCCCGTAGGGGTGGCTAGTTATCTTTAGGGTCTGGTCACGGAAAGATCAAGCCCTGATGGACGAAATGGGAGCAATGTGTCTCTTCAGAGAGGCACAACATGCCTTAAATTTGGTAACCTTTAACTCCCTTTGCCGATATCAGTTTTCTGTACTTATGTGTTTTATTTTCTCTTCTTGCCTAATTCTTTTTCTTCTATCTATGTAGGCTTAGGTGCTTCATCACGAAGCTTTCTATAGGTCACGAGCAGAACTGAGTCGATACGAGGCCGGTATTCAAGGGCTCACTGAGGAGAAAAACTCCCTTAAACTTCTCAGTGAGCAGAAAGAAGAAGAAGCCAAGGGCCTCCGAGATGAACTAGACGCGGCTCAGCAAGAACAAAGTGACCTGACCGAGAAGGTAATAAGAATCATAGAAGCCTATGACATCGGTTTGGGAGTGACAGCTTACAATTCGATCTCACAGGTCCAGCAGAGGCTCAAGATAATCGGGAAACTTCGACAAGAGGTGGATGCATTAAAGGAGTAGACCAAGTTCGAGCATATTGGGTTGCCGAGCATGCCAAATGCCAGTCTCAAAGGGAGACTCTCGAGGAGATCCGTGTTCGTGGCTTCAATCTCACTACCGAGATAAAAAATGTAAAGATCTTGAAGCCAAAGCCAAGGCATTTGCCTATTATGATGATGATGAAACCGGGAGCATGAGCGGGTCCGAGAGTGGGGGGGACCCCGATAGTGAAGAAGTTTCTCCTGGAGAAGATTAGGCACTTAGGATTTTTCCCTTTGAATTTTTGTATATAACCTCGACCAGGCCATGTTGCCCTTGTAAATAAATTTTGATATATATAAAAAGATCTTTTTCCCTTTCTGTCTTGTTTTTACTTCATTTCTGCCTTATTAAATCTTTGTTTCATTTATGCCTTATGAAATTGTATTCGTAGGTTCGAGGCTTAGGCAATTTTGGCCGAAACTGAACTAGTATAATTTTTACGGTCGAGTGAGTGCTTTCTTGAACTCGAAGTAGGTTAAACCTTAGGTTTTATTTGAGTGAGAATGATCTCTTAAACTCAAAAAAAAATGTCCCTTAGGCTTTTGTATTAGGACGATGTGGCCTTTATAAAAAGAATGGTTTTTTCCCCTTTTCAAGGAATTGTTCGAGAGTTCGAATAATTTTGTACCCATTAGGATTTTTGAGTCTTGATATTATCGAAGCCCCTTGTAAATTTGCCGAGGGTAGCCTTTCTTTTAACTAGTTTATGAGAATATTCGAAGGCCTATATTTTTATGGAATTCGGACGTTTCCGCACTGTGTCAATTTGGCCGTAGCCTTTTTAGTATGGGATTCGCCTCTTGGGATTATTTTCCCATTTCACTTCGAGCTTGCCCAAAGTATTAGTCCCCGAGTGGGGTGGCAGTGGCCTACAAAAATTGAGGTCTGCCGTTAAGGTCTCATAATCTTGAAGTTTTGATAATACTATCTCATCTATTTTCCGGACGGCAGTCCCCGAGTGTGGGGTTAGTTTGTTCGAACGTTAGCTATCGTCGGCCCTTAAGCCTGCCTGCTTTCACAATAGATCGAGAATATGAAATTGTAAAGTAAAAGATTTTCTAAGACATGAGATATTGGCAAGGAAAAATACTTCTCTTAATAGATGATTATACATGCATACATGTTCGATGTCAGGGCTCGAGCAACCAATATGGACACGATTCATTCGAGCGTTTGTCCCTTACAAAAATTTACCTATCGAGACCCCGTTGTCATGAAGTAATTTCCTTGCAACAAAGTTGACATTTGAGGGTGATGCTGCCCAGTATTCAAGGTTGATTGTGAAGCCTCGGATACTGTTGAATTGCTCTAAGTTAGCACGAACAATGGTTGCCTCATTAAAAACCTCGCCGAAAAAACCCATTTGGGACAAAAATCGGTCTAAGGGAAAAAGAGTGCAACACGTGCTTTCAGACCTAAAGACTTCGTGTTGAAGAATCCATCGCCGTCCTTGATCGAACACCTGCAATTAGTTAAATTAAAATATAAATGAAAATGGAAAGGTTGTACCTCAACAGTAGTATCATTTTAGGAGTTATACGTTCCAATTGTTCGGTAATTGCTCGTCGTTCATCGTGCCGAGCTTGTAGGATCCTTTCCTGATGATGCCGAGGACCTGATATGGTCGCTACCAATTTGGATCCAATTCTCCTTCATTCAGATTTCGAGTTGAAGAATCCATCGCCGTCCTTGATCGAACACCTGTAATTTGTTAAATTAAAATATAAATGAAAATAGAAAGGTTGTACCTCAGCAGTAGTATCGTTTTAGGAGCGATACGTTTCAATTGTTCGGTAATTGCTCGTCGTTCATCGTGTCGAGCTTGTAGGATCCTTTCCTGATGATGTCGAGGACCTGATATGGTCGCTCCCAATTTGGACCCTATTCTTCTTCATTCGGATTTCGAGTGTTGAGGGTGAATTTTCTTAGCACCAAGTCCCCAATTTAAAGTGTCAAAGATTGGCTCTTTGATTTTAATACCTTTCGATCCGCTGTTTTTTGTGTGGCTAATCAAACTAGGACGGCCTCGCGTATTTCGTCCAACATTTCTAGGCTTGTATTCATGACCTCGTGATTTGATTCTTCTGTTGCATATCGAAACCTGAGGCGAGGTTCCCCGACCTCGACCAGGATAAAAGTTTCGAATCCATAGACTAAAGAGAACGGTGTTGCCCCCGTACCGGATTTGGATGTTGTGCGGTATGCCCAAAGAACCTCGGGCAGTATCTTTCTCCATTTCCCCTTAGCGTCGATCAATCTCTTCTTAAGATTTTGAATAATGGTGTTGTTGATCGATTCGGCTTGTCCATTCCCACTGGGATGATATGGTGATAAAATCCTTTTAATCTTGTGATCCTCGAGAAATTTAGTCACTTTGATGCCAATGAACTGCTTTCCATTATCACACACAATCTCGGCAGGCATCTCGAACTGGCATATAATGTGTCCCAAATGAAATCTATGACTTCTTTTTCTCTGAATTTCTCGAAAGCCTGTGTTTCAACCCACTTAGAAAAATAATCAGTCATAAATAAAATAAATTGAGCTTTATCTGGGGCCGATAGGAGAGGGCCGACGATGTCTATTCCCCATTTCATGAATGGCCATGGGGATAAGATCGAGTGGAGCTGCTCCCCCGGCTGGTGAATCATTGGCGAATACCATTGACATTTGTCGCACTTTTGAACGAACTCTTTAGTATCCTTCTCCATATCGACCCAGTAGTACCCTTCTCTAATAACTTTTTGAACCAGTGATTCGTCACCGAAATGATTCCCAGAAGTGCCTTCGTGAATCTCCCATAGGACATAGTCGATATCTCTTGGTCCCAAGCATATCGTCAATGGTCCATCTAATATCCTCCTAAATAGCGTTCCATCCTCGGCCAAAGTGAATCGTGTTGCCTTCGTACGTAGATTTATTGATTTGATGGGAGCTTCCTGTTCTTTAGATATTCTATGTACTTCCTTCTCCAATACCAGGTCAGACTTGTAGAGTTTATTTCGGCGTGGCCTTCTTCGATCACTGATATCGAGAGTTGTACGACAGTACCCGAGTTAAGTTCGTCATCTTCGACCGATGACCCCAAGTTTGCAAGGGCATCGGCCTCGCTGTTCTGTTCTCGAGGTACGTGTTGTAAGGTCCACTCTTTAAATCGATGTAGAGTTACCTGTAGCTTGTCCAATTACCTCTGCATTCGATCTTATCGGTCTTCGAAAATTCGGTTGACTTGGTTTACGACAAGTAGGGAATCACATTTGGCCTCGATGACCTCTACTCCCAAAATTTTAGCCAGCTCGAGACCTTCAACATGGCCTCATACTTGACAAGTAGGGATTTTGATCACTTATTTGCTCTCTTTTGCTTGTGTTTTGGCTAAAAAAATGCTTAAAGGTATACCCAAAAACTAATGAAATGTGCCTGCTTACAGGAATGATTGAACACGAGCTAAAGAGATGAAAATCAACTCAAGAAGGAGCAATTTTGGATAAGGACAGAAACAAGGCTAAAAAGGCACTGTGCAGACCGTACAATATTCAGTGCGGCCGCAGATCATGAAGAAGACCTCTGAAAAGAATTGACATGCAAAGTGCGGACCGCATAATTCTAGTGCGGCCACAAAAGACAATGATTAGAGAGATGGGATTTTAAGTTCAAGAAGAAATGCGGACCCTACCTTTTTTGTACGGCCGCATAATCAAGAGCGCGACCACACTCATTTTTATGCGGTCCACAAAAGTCTCACACAGCCAAAGCCCAAGAGAAAGGAGTGCGGACCGCACTACAAAATTGTACAGCCGCAGAAGCAAGAGTGCGGTCGCACTCATAAATGTGCGGTCCACAGAAGTTGAAGGAGTGCAGCTGCAATCCAGAATTGTGCAGTTGCAGAACTCGAACCTGTCAAGCCAAAGCTCATTGTGCGGACCTCACCCGGAATTATGCGGCCACACAACCTTCGCAGGGGCATTTTTGTCAGATATTTTTAGCTTAGTATAAATAGAACTTTTTGTCATTTTTAGGTTAAGTTTTGTTTGGGGAGAGCACCTGAGCCGTTTTCTTTACTTCTTTCAGTAATTTTGTACTAGATTTGTTTCCAAACATTAGATTTTCTTCCCATAATTAATTATTATGGATTCTATCTTAATTTCTTCTTTAATTTCTACGTTTTCCATGAGTAGCTAAATTTCTAGCTAGGGTTGTGACCCAACCCTAGTGTGGGTACTTAATGGGTATTTGATTCAGGGCTTATGTGTGATTGGGTTAGTGATATTTAGCCTAGTTCTTGCTTGAATACAAGAATTAATGGTTGCAAATATTGATTCATGCCTAAGTGACTTAGTCTCTACTTGAGAAAGAGAGACTAAGTCTAGAAAACTTGGCTAACAAGAAATTGGGGTGAACTCAAGAAATTGATAGCCCCAATTAAAGGGTTGAATCTACAGATAGTGAGACCCGACTTGAGAATTTATCACTTGTTTTGTGCAATACCCATTTTGACTTGAGAAAGCCAAATTAGGCAAAATCACTCAAACTACCGAGAGGTATAGAGTGAGTATTCGAGTGTGATTGCTATATTACAACCCCGACCAATCAAACTTGCCCTATAGTATACAACCCATTAGTTAACCACCTAGGTGGAAGTCACGACCCTAGACCCTTTTATCATTTGAAAACAACTCAAAACCAAAAATATTGTCTATTAGTTTTATAATTGCAATCAATAGATCAAAGTAGAAGTAGAAGCAACAACCAATATTGTGGAAGTGTAATTTAGGTCAAAACATATATTCACACTAAATATATATCTAATCCTAATTCTAACTCCATGTGGATTCGATCCCGACCTACGTCGGGTTTTATTATTGCATCGACTGCCTCACTACCTATTTGGGGTGTGAGTTTGGGCGAGATCAATTTTTGGCACTGTTTTCGGGGAGTTAAACGGATTTAGCTATATTTCTAGGTTTTTGTGTGCTTTGTCTTTATTTCCTTCCGAGTCACTAATTTTGTTTTTGAATTGTTTATAGGTATGACAATGGCTCTCAACAATGAGCCCATCGGGAATTTGCCATTGGGGGAGGAGGTGTACTATGATCAAGGAGATGAGATTCATCTCGAACCTCAAGTAAATAGGAGAGGCTGAACACCTCATGATAATGTCCCCGCCCCTCCCCCACCTCCTCCAAGAGCAGCAGCACACCGGGTGTTGCCGAACGAGGGTTATGCAAGTGCTATAGTCCTGGCCCGTATTAGGGTGGGCAACTTCCAAATCACCAACGTGATGCTTACACTACTTGAGCAACGAGGTTTCTTCACCGGGGCTCCACACCAAAATGCTTACAAGCATCTCAAGAGGTTCGTCGATACTTGTTGGGGGAGTAAGCAAACAAATGTTTCCAAAGATGCACTGTGTTTCAGGCTATTTCCCCTTTCTCTAGGGGGAAAGGCATTGGGTTGGTTAGAGAGATTACCCAATCATTCCATCCATACTTGGGATGAGTTGGCCGAAATGTCATTGCCAAATTCTTCTTTCCAGGGCACATGGCTACACTAAGGGATGAAATTCTAGCGTTCAAGCAAGAGCCTAATGAGCCATTGCACGAGATTTCGGAAAGATATCATACCATGGTCAAAGAGTGCCTAAATAATGATATGACCGAGGCCATGATCCAACAAACCTTCTACAGGGGGATCAACACAACAAATCAATGTGTGGTAAATCAACTCGTCGAGGGGAACTTCGTGAACGCGCCTTATTCCGAAGCTCGTGAAATTTTGGATGAGATGGCGGATACCTCGTTAGCGTGGCAAAGTAGGGCCAATGTTCCTCAAGGTAACCCAAATGTCATTCACCTACACAAGGAGCTACATTATCATGGGTAAGCTATTGCAGAGTTGACAACCATAATGAACTAATTGGCTAAGGCTCAGCTTTAGCAGGTTCAAGGGACAAAATAAGTGAATGCTATGGAAGGGGTGAATATGATGATGAACAAGAGACGAAAAAAGGTCAACAAGGTCAAATCCATCCGGAACAATTCATGCAATATGATAGTGGGTATGGCCAAGGTGATTCGTATAATGAGCAAGAAAAAGAAGTGCAATATGTCAACAATTATCAAGGTCAAAGAAACAATGCTCAAAATCAACAACAAAGGAGATCACAAGGAAACCAAGGGAATTAGAACAACCAAGGCCACCAAGGCAATTGGAGTGGTGGAAACAACAACCAAGGAAATCAGGGAAATAATAATAATCAAGGCAATTGGAATAATCAAGATAACCAAGGCAATTGGGGAGGCAATAATAAAGGTAATTGGGGTGGAAACAATCAAAGCAATTGGGGAGGCAACAACAACCAAGGGAGTTGGAACAATAATAACCAAGGGAATCAGGGGTCGGTCTTTCAAAGGCCTCCGATGTATCAACAACCAAGCAATCTGCTTCCATATCCATCACAAGGTTCTAGTTCTTCCAATAGTGAAATGGGACGGATTGAAAATATGTTCAAGCAAATGATGGAGAAAAATGTTGACTCTGATGCTCAATTAGCCTCCCACAACACTTCCATCCGAAATTTGGAGGTTCAACTTGGCCAAATCTCTCAAGCGTTAAACACTCGTCCTAAGGATGTACTACCTAGTGATATGGTGGTGAACCCGAAGGGTGGGAAAAATACGGCACATGCAATGGCCGTAACCACAAGAAGCGGAATAAGTGGAGTTGCAAGTACCTCAAACAAAAGAAGGTTGAGGATGATGATGTGTTGGTTCAAGAAAATAAAATTCCAAATAATGTGGTTCAAGCTGACGAAGAAGTGAGGGTTGACATTGATGAAAGTATGGAGGAAACCCAAGAGGAAGTGAACCCATCTAGGGAGCATGTGATTGACATACCGTATCCGGTAGTGCAAAATGCCAAGGCACCCATGCCGAGACCTCCTCCTCCATATACTCAAAGGATTGTAAAGCAAAATATCGAGAACCAATTCAAGAAATTTATTGATATGATGAAGAGTTTGTCCATAAATGTGTCGTTGGTTGAAGCGCTGGAACAAATGCAGGGATATGACAAGTTCATGAAGGATTTGGTAACAAATAAGAGATCAATGAATTGTGAATCAATAAAAATGACACATTAAGTGAGTGCTATTGTGCACTCCGTGGCTCCAAAATTGGAAGATCCCGATGCCTTCACAATCCCTTGCACCATTGGGAGCGCCGATTTTGCCAAAGCTTTATGTGATTTGAGAGCAAGTATCAACTTGATGCCCTACATATGGGTTATGAGGTTGCAAATGGCGGATCGGACTATGGAAAGTCCATTGGGGATTATCAATGATGTGTTAGTTCGGGTTGATAAGTCATCCTTCCAGCGGACTTTGTGATCCTTGACTGTGAGGTTGACTACGAGGTGCCTAGTATCTTGGGTAGACCTTTCCTTGCTACGGGGAAAGACCTAGTTGATGTGGAAGCCGGTGAGCTCATCTTCCGGGTGGGTGATGAAAAAGTGGTTTTCTATGTATGCAATTATAAATGGAACTTGGGCCTAACTCAACCCCAAAAGCTAGCTTATGAGATGAGGATTGCCAAAGACCATATAAGGAGACCAAGGACCTCAAATCCCTCTGATGTGGGACAACTCAACACCCTCCCCCTTCACGTCCAATCCTGCAAACTGGAGGGTAGACAACATAAATGGGGGCCCAACATCGGTAATAATAATTGGGATAGGCCTGACTCTGATATCATGTTAAATGGACCTTGGGCCTAACTCAACCCCAAAATCTAGCTCAAGAGGTGAGGATTTCCCAAGTCCAAATAAGGAGACTACCCATCCCCTTCAATGTTGATGTGGGACTCAACACCCCCTCTCACGCCCAGGATTGGACATCTGGAGCATGGACATTTATGGGGGCCCAACATCGAAAAATCGAGATGGATAAATGAACCTTGGGCCTAACTCAACCCCAAGATATAGCTTTTGGAGTTGAGTTAGGCCCAAGGTCCATTTAACATGGTATCAGAGCCAAACACATCCCAATTTATTATTACCGATGTTGGGCCCCCACTTATGTTGTTCTCGCTCCAGTTTGCAGGCCTGGGCATGAGGGGGTGTTGAGTTGTGTCCACATTAGTGGTAATGGGTGTCTTGGTCTCTTTATATGGTCTTGAACAATCCTCACCTCATAAGCTAGCTTTTGGAGTTTAGTTAGGCCCAAAGTCCATTTTATCAATGATAAATGGACCTTGGGCCTAAATCAACCCCAAAAGCTAGCGTATGAGATGAGAATTGCCCAAGACCATATAAGGAGATCAAGGACCTCAAATTCTTCCGATGTGGGACAACTCAACCCCCCCCCCCCCCTCACGACCATGCTTGCAAACTAGAGCGTGGAAAACATAAATTGAGGCCCAACATCAGTAACAATAATTGGGATGGGTCTACTCTAATACCATGTTATGGACCTTGGGCCTAACTCAACCCCAAAAGCTATCTCAAGAGGTGAGGATTTCCCAAGTCCAAATAAGGAAACTACCCATCCACTTCAATGTCGATGTGGGAATCAACACCTTTCTCACGCCCAGGACTAGACATCTGGAGCGTGGACAATTATGGGGGCCCAACATCGGAAAATCGAGATGGGTCCTGCTCTGATATCATGATAAATGGACCTTGGTCATAACTCAACCCCAAAATCTTTAAGGGTTGAGTTAGGCCCAAGGTCCATTTAACATGGTATCAGAGCCAAATCCACCCCCATTTATGTTGTTCTCGCTCCAGTTTGCAGGCCTGGGCATGAGGGGATTGTTGAGTTGTGTATACATCGGTGGTAATGGGTGTCTTGGTCTCTTTATATGGTCTTGTAAAATCCTCACCTCATAAGCTAGCTTTTGGAGACGACATTTTCGGAGGCGACATTCTCGGAGGCGATGAGAGGATTGGGGTTTGCAAAGAGAAATGAGGAAGGGGATGAGCTTGTAGATTTCAACAATCGATAAGATAGCTTTTTGGGTTGAGTTAGATAAAATGGACCTTGAGCCTAACTCAACCCCAAAAGCTAGCTTATGAGATGAGGATTGCCCAAGATCATATAAGGAGATCAAAGACCTCAAATTCCTCTGATGTGGGACAACTCAACACCCCCCTCACGCCCATGCTTTCAAAATGGAGCGTGGAAGACATAAATGGGGGCCCAACATCAGTAACAATAATTGGGATAGCCCTTCTCTGATACTATGTTAAATGTACCTTGAGCCTAACTCAACCCTTAAAGCTAACTTATGAGCTGAGGATTGCCCAAGACCATATAAAAAGACCAAGATTGTTCCACTCCATAAATCTTCATAACCCATATGTCGATATGATCCAAATCATCTTCCTCGTTGAAGGGTTCCATATTACAAGATCATTTTTCCAGTCCATGCTGGAAGCTACTTCTAACAGAACTAAACCCTGACAGTGACCCTTTACCCAAGTGGTCGCGTCTTTCAGTGGAGGATCTGTGCGTTCTGATGGACCTCAGATTTTGAAAATCGACTCACTAAAAATTTGTTAAACCCTTCACGATAAGAACCTTCTCATTCCGTCTCTCGAGATGGAATTTAGTTAATGATGTACCGTCAATCAGGTCCTTATAGAACGAAGACACACACCTGAAGTGTAGAAGTTCCTTCAATGGAATTCGTGATAGTATATCCGCCACTAATTCATCCGAGAGCGATTCAAGAGTCATTTCTAGATTCGACATTTTTTGAGATAAAACTTTCGGAGACGACATTTTCGCAGGCGACATTTCGGAGGAAAAATTCTCGGAGGTGATGAGAGGATTGGGGTTTGCAGAGAGGAAGTGAAGAAGGGGCTGAGCTTGTAGATTTCAACAATCTATAAGCTAGCTTTGGGGCTGAGTTGGGCCAATGATAAATGGACCTTGAGCCTAACTCAACCTCAAATGCTAGCTTATGAGATAAGGATTGTCCAAGACCATATAAGGAGACCAAGGACCTCAAATCTCTCCGATATAGGACAACTCAACACCCCCCTACACCCAGGCTTGCAAACCGGAGCGTGGACAACATAAATGGGGGACCAACATCGGTAACAATAATTGGGATGGGCCTGCTCTGAGACCATTTTAAATGGACCTTGAGTCTAACTCAACCATGTTATGGTACACTGAGCTTGTAGATTTCAACAATCTATAAGCTAGCTTTTGGGGTTGAGTTAGGCCCAATGGACCTTGGGCCTAACTCAACCCCAAAAGCTAGCTTATGAGATGAGGATTGACCAAGACCATATAAGGAGACCAAGGACCTTAAATCCCTCCGATGTGCGACCATTCAACACCCTCCCCCCTCACGCCCAAGCTTGCAAACTGGAGCGTGGACAACATAAATGGGGGCCCAACATCGGTAACAATAATTGGGATGGACCTACTCTGATACAATGTTAAATGGACCTTGAGTCTAACTCAACCCCAAAAGCTAGCTTATGAGCTGAGGATTGCCCAAGACCATATAAGGAGACCAAGATTGTTCCACTCCATCCATCTTCATAACCCATACGTCGACATGATCCAAATCATCTTCAGATAACCCATCGACAGGGATGTGACCTACAGGCAAACAAAGGGATCCTTCAAAGATGTTCAAATGTATTAGCATGCCCTTTACCCCCCAAAAATTTCAAGGGAAATAATTAGAATATGATCACTATGAATATTAACTCCAGTAGGTGCAATTGCAGTCTAGTTCAATGCATCTCCAGCAAAACTGCCATCGATTTCCATCAACACGTATGGAAACCTACTTGTTGAATGTTTGGACCAACGACCCGAATTGAACGAATAACGTGATATCTATGAAACTACAGGCTCCCCGGGGGCCATTCATTTGGGTTATGCTAAAAATTGCATAATCATTCTTAGAGCGATCGTACGCAAAATCACAATTAATTTTGGTGTCAGTGTTGTGAGTCAGAATTATCTGGGCCTTCCTCGTTGAAGGGTTACAAGATCATTTTTCCAGTCCATGCTGGAAGCTACTTCTAATAGAACCAAACCCTGACAGTGACCCTTTACCCAAGTGGTCGCGTCTCTCAGTGGTGGATCTATGCGTTCTGATACACCTCAGATTTTAAAAATCGACTCACTAAAAATTTGTTAAACCCTTCACGATAAGAACCTTCTAATTTCGTCTCTCGAGATGGAACTTAGTTAATGATGTACCGTCAATCAGGTCCTTATAGAACGAAGACACACCTGAATCGTAGAAGTTCTTTCAATGTAATTCGTGATAGTATAGCCGTCATTAATTCATCTGGGAGCGAGTCAAGCATCTTTTCTAGAGGGGACATTTTTGGAGACAAAATTTTCAGAGACGACATTTTCGCAGGCGACATTTCGGAGGCGAAATTCTCGGAGACGATGAGAGGATTGGGGTTTGCATTGAGGAAATGAGGAAGGGGTTGAGCTTGTAGATTTCAAAAATCTATTAGCTAGCTTTTGGGGCTGAGTTAGGCTCAAGGTCTATTTAATCAATGATAAATGGACCTTGGTCCTAACTCAACCTCAAAAGCTAGCTTATGAGATGAGGATTTCCCAAGACCATATAAGGATACCAAGGACCTCAAATCCCTCCGATGTGGGACAACTCAACACCCCCCCCCCCCACGCCCAGGCTTGCAAACTGGAGCATGGATAACATAAATTGGGGCCCAACATCGGTAACAATAATTGGGATGGACCTCCTCTAATACATGTCAAATGTACCTTGAGCCTAACTCAACCCTAAATGCTAACTTATAAGCTGAGGATTGCCCAAGACCATATAAAAAGACCAAGATTTTTCCACTCCATAAATCTTCATAACCCATATGTCGACATGATCCAAATCATCTTCAGGTAACCCATCGGCAGGGATGTGACCTACACGCAAACAAAGGGATCCTTCAAAGATGTTCAAATGCATTAGCCTGCCCTTTTCCCCAAAAGATTGCGATGACAACTGCTTGAATTCTTCACATCCAAGATCAAAGAGTGCAATAATACGACACTATGAGTATTAACTCCCGTAGGTGCAATTGCAGTCCAGTACAATGCATCTCCAGCAAAACTGTCATCGATTTCCATCAACACGTATGGAAAACTACTTGTTGAACGTTTGGACCATCGACCTAAATTGAATGAATAACGTTCTATCTCTGAAACTATTAGCTCCCCGGAGCCATTCGTTTGGGTTATGCTAAAAATTGCATAATCATTCTTAGAGCGATCGTACCCAAAACCGCAATTAATTTTGGTGTCAGTGTTGCGAGTCGAAATTATCCGGGCCATCCTCGTTGAAGGGTTCCATATTACAAGATCATTTTTCCAGTCCATGCTGAAGCTACTTCTAATAGAACCAAACCCTGACAGTGACCCTTTACCTAAGTGTTCGCATCTCTCAGTGGAGGATCTATGCGTTCTGGTACACCTCAGATTTTGAAAATTGCCTGTCAAAAAATTTGTTAAAACCTTCACGATAAGAACCTTCTCATTTCGTTTCTCGAGATGGAATATATTTAATGATGTACCGTCAATCAGGTCCTTGTAGAACAAGGACATGTACCTGAAGCGTAGAAGTTCATTCTATGGAATTCGTGACAGTATATCCGCCATTAATTCATCCTGGAGCGAGTCAAGCGTCATTGCTAGAGGCGACATTTTTTGAGACAAAAAATTCGTAGACGGTATTTTCGTAGGCGACATTTGAAAGGCGAAATTCTCGGAGGCAATGAGAGGATTGGGGTTTGCAGAGAGGAAATGAGGAAGGGGTTGAGCTTGTAGATTTCAACAATCTATAAGCTAGCTTTTAGGGTTGAGTTAGGCCCAAGGTCCATTTTATCAATGATAATTGGACCTTGGGCCTAACTCAACCCCAAAAGCTAGCTTATAGATGAGAATTGCCCAAGATCATATTAAGGAGACCAAGGATCTCAAATCCCTCCGATGTGGGACAACTAAACACCCCCCCCCCCCTTCATGC
>ML406250.1:0-33852 GCA_005239525.1 Nicotiana knightiana
TCCATTAAGCACATAACAAGTGTAATTTTATCATTAATGCGCATAAATTGTAAGGTATATCACTTGTTAAACTATGCAATTTAGTCTCGCATCAGTTACCCATTTGGTTACTCATTTTTCTAAGGAATTTTTACATTCTTATGCCATATAGGAAACTATATTACCCTTAATGTTTAAGGCTTGATATAATTATATTTAGTATATCTAATTACCAATTATATACCATTAGTGATTTTTAAGGGTATTAATTACACTCCTAATCACTTATTTGACATTTAACTCGAACTCTCCATATTTGATTTTAGTTCGGTACTGCTACTATTATCGAGTGAGTTTTATTCTCCTCTCTTTTTTCCCTGTATAGTTTTCCCAATTTGTTTTGCTTTATGATATGATTTATGCTTTTGTTCCAAAGAAATTGACTTAGGAAGGGCGTATCGATGATATTGTTGTACTGGTCTTGTTGACTCAATTTGATACTTTGGAAATTTTAGTTTAGCTTGTCGAAACATGGTGCGATTTTTATCTCATCAAACATGGCGTCAACTCACTCTTGACTCAATTGCCTATGTGATATGAACACTCTTCTTTACGGCATGTTTCAGTGATGCTCACTTATAGAAATTGACTTTGAATTTTAATATCTCAATTCCCATTCAATTGTAGCATTATCAGGATTTTCGACATAATTGCATTTTTTGCAGAAGATTTGTTGAAGTTTTAGTCGTTTTTTATTTGTGAAAATAGAAAACAAAGCATCTATAATCAGAATACAAATAATCTACAATTTATCTACAAAATTGGTACATTGAATTTTAATATTCCCAATTCCCAATTCCCATTCAATTGTAACATAATTGGGATTTTCGACACAATTGCGTTTTCTTCAGAAGATTTGTAGAAGTTTTAGTCGTTTTTGATTTGTGAAAACAGAAAATAAAACATCTACAATCAGAATACAAATAGTCTACAATTTATATACAAAATATCTATAAACTGGGTACACGGAATTTTAATATTCTCAATTCCCATTCAATTATAGCATAATTGGGATTTTCGACATAATTGCGTTTTTTGCAGAAGATTTGTAGAAGTTTTAGTCGTTTTTGATTTATGAAAACAGAAAATAAAGCATCTACAATCAGAATACAAATAATCTACAATTTATCTATAAAATATCTACAAACTGGGTACATTAAATTTTAATATCCCAATTCCCATTCAATTGTAGCATATTTTCGACATAATTGCGTTTTTTGCACATAGACTATTTTGGGTGCTATGTACGAAATTAAAGTAAAAAAAGGTGTCCAAAATTATAATAAAAAGCAGGGTTCCACTACGTTACAAATTGAGACATGCTTCTAATCATCATGAGTTCGAAATTATTTGTCTGTTTCTTCACTTTTATTTTTTTTCTTCAGGTTTTGTTTCTGCTTTTTGCAAGAAAGAGAATGCATCCAATCGAAAGATGTTTACAGCATTCAACACACATAGACACGCACACACACACATACATACATATATATATATATATATATATATATATATATATATATATATATATATATATATATATATATATATATATATATATATATATATATATACTCTCATGTTGTTTCTCTAAATCCCTAAATATATGTTTAATCTACAGAGAAGAGGAGAGAGAGGAGAGAAAAAAGAAAAAAAGTGTAACTAAATCCCTTGATTGAAGGCACAAATAATGAATTGGACGCCTTTTAAGGTGGATTGTATATATTTTGTAAACAAAACTTATTTATACCGGGTAATTAATTAAACATGGACATTTAGGGTAATAAAGTTTTCATTAGTGTATAGGAATGAAAAAATCTCTTTTTCTAATAAATAATATGGGTAATTATCCATATTCGACCCGATTTTAAAAAGTTAGTTATCCAACCCATTTTTAATGAGTTGGGTAATAATTATTATTTTTAACCATCTTGTCAGGTCAACTCGTGCCAGATAAGATAAGATATTGTTCACATACTCACACTTGAACCTCAAAAGGAGATCACAAAACAATTACTTGACTAGTAATATTTCTTAAGAATATATTGCACATTTAGATCTCATCCTTATAAAATTATGGAAAGTCTTTTGTAGAAAATCGAATTGAAATAGATATACGTCAGAGGAAGAAACCCAGGAGAAAACGAAGGCATTGCTAAATATGAGGAGATAGGCCTAACTTAGAAGACATGTTCTAAGGCCTCATTTGTTTGCACTTAATGGAGGTCTGAATCTTAATCATTTAGATCTCAGACGTTAAGTGCGTTTGTTTTTAAAGTCTGAATCTTAATTATTCAGATCTTAGTCATTACGTGTGTTTGTTTTACTTCACAACCACTTAATGGATTTGAATAGGTCTGTATGATTAAGATTTATGACAGAGTTTTAATTTCATTAAGTTGCTATCATCTATATTCATTATTAACTGTCGTCACCGCCTACCATTATCAACTACCTCCATGCCGACCATCATCATCAATCATAGCCGCCATCATTATCGACTATCACCATCCACCATCTCCACCACTGCTGACACTACTATTCTCAACCACAATCGACACTCATTCACCTCAACTACTACAACTAACTACCACATTACCATCAACAATCATATGCGGCACTACCCATCACTATAACCGACAACCACCCACCACCACCTTCCTCAATCACAACTACTACCACCACCATCCTCAATCATAATCGCTACAATTACGAATCACCACTAGCTACTACCTTGAACAACCACCATCAACCAAAACTATCACCAAACACCGCCTCTAGTCGGCATTCATCCATTAGCCATCACCGCCAACAACTATCATATTTTAAAAACCTATATATTTTGTCGATAGAAACTAGATTAATTAGTATTTCATTTGAATTTTATGTTTATTAATTTTCTAATAAAGATAAATCTTATACATTCAAATGTTTAAAATGAAACAGTCTTAATCATTTAGTATTCAGATCTTAATACACATATTAATATTCAGTTATGTATTCAGATTCAGATGTCTTAATCTTAATACACATTTTGATATTCAGATGTGTATTCAGATTTAGACGTCTTAATCTTAAAAAACAAATGAGGCAAGTTACTTTTATATATATATATATATATATGTGTGTGTGTGTGTGTGTGTGTGTGTGCATATATTAATTTGCTTTTAAAAAGAAACAAGAATATATATGATCTCTCTGATACGAAGATTAGTAGCTAAGCGTGGAACCATTTGAATTTTAGTTGAACTTGATAAGTGGGGATTTTGACTACTTATTAGCACCTTTAGCTTTTGTTTTAGTCCAAAAGCGTTTAATTTGTTCCCGAAAACTGATGAAATATGCTTAATTGTAGGAATATTAGAAAGATGGACACCGAGATGAAATCCAACTCAAAAAGGAGTAATCTGAACTCAAGGCCAAAAAGAGGCACATAAGCTCAAAAGTGCGGACCACAGAATATCATCTGCGGTCGCAGATCATGAAGGAAAACCTAGCAGAGTTTGGTCCAAAGTACGGTCCGCACATGAATTGTGCAGCAGCAAAATCTGAGCCAGAAGCAAAGTTCAGAGGATATGCAATCCAAATCCCTCAAAAGTGCGGTTCACACAAGAATTGTGCGGCAGAAGAAGAGCTATGCGGCCACATATGTAAAAGTACGGACTATAGAAGAGCAAGATGCGACCGCAGTTACAAATCTGCGGACTGCAGAAAGAGTGCATTGCGGCCGCATACTTCCAATCCTGACAAGCTAAAGAAATCTGTGGACCGCACATGGAATTGTGTGGCTGCAGAACCTCCCGAAGCGCATTTTTGTTCGAAATTTCCAGCCCTGTATAAACAGATGAGTTTCACAATTTTAGGTCAACTTTTGACATCAGCTGCTACAGTAGTTGTTTCCTTTTACTTCTTTTAGTAGTTTTTCATATTTTGAGATATTTTACCATAGATTTTATCATTTTAACCTTGAAACATGAGTTTAATTATCATTTCTTCTTCTTTTTCTTTAATTTCAAGCATGAGTAGCTAGATTTTTACTAGGTATTTATTATTTAGCCTTGTTCATGCTTTATTTTGTGGAATTAATGGTTGCAAATATTAGTTCATACCTATGTGACTTGGTCTCTACTTGAGAAAGAGAGACTTAGTCTAGGAAAATTTGACTAGCAAGAATTGGGTCAATCGAGAGATTGATAAGACCAATTAAAGGGTTCAACTTAGAGATAGTAATAACCCGACTTGAGCTTTTATCAACTATTTGTTCAATAC
The DNA here is from genome assembly GCA_005239525.1 of Nicotiana knightiana. Taxonomy (NCBI): domain Eukaryota; kingdom Viridiplantae; phylum Streptophyta; class Magnoliopsida; order Solanales; family Solanaceae; genus Nicotiana; species Nicotiana knightiana. Next base: position 4,306 of record ML406250.1, read on the forward strand.
CCATTTAGACTTGAGAAAGCCAAATTGGAAAAAATCACTCTCTGGACGAGAGATATTGAGTGGGTAATTGAGTGTTGATAGCTATAATACACCCCGATCAATAAAATAAATATTAAAGTTTATATCTCATTAGGCAAACACCTAGGTGAAGGTCATAGCCCTAGGATTTTTACAAAACTTAGAAAACAACAAAAATAATTTTTCTTAATTTATTTCCCAACTTGAAATTTCAGTTTTCAATTAGACTTAAAAACAACCCAATTTTATGGAAGTGTAAATTTAGATAGTCAAATTTACACACTACGATATATAGACCTAACTCCCATCTATATCTCCATGTGGAATTCGACCCCGACTCTTGTTGGGTACTATCATTGCAATCGACCGTTTGATAACTTTTAATTGAAGTGTGAAATTGGACGAGATCAATTTTAATTTTTGGTGTCGTTGTCGGGGAGCTAAAAATGGTGTTATTTATATATTTAGGTGTGTTTTTGGGAATATCTTCTTTTCCTTCCTTGTTACTAACGTGTTGAGAAATTATAAGTAAAATCTTGACGAACAATGAGATCAGAAACATAGCTTTGGAGGATATGGACGTTGAGGATGATCAAATGGATGAGGACCCTCTTGAACCCCAAGCCAATAGACGAGGCCAAGAACCTCAAGACAATGTGCCCGCTCCACCCCCGACCCCACCACAAGCGGCTCCACATCGGGTGTTGCCGAATGAAGGGTATGAAAGTGCTATAGTCCTTCCTTGTATTAGGGCGGGAAACTTCTAAATAACCAACATGATGCTCACTTTGCTCGAGCAACGAGGATTCTTCACTGGTGTACGGGTCAAAATGCATATAAACACTTGAAGGGGTTCGTCGATACGTGTTGTGGGAGTAAACAAACAAATGTCTCTGAGGATGCTTTGAGGCTAAGGATTTTTCCTTTCTCTCTAGATTTAGATTGGTTGGAATGTTTGCCAAATCATTCCATTCATACTTGGATGAACTACCATAAAAATTTATTTCTAAGTACTTCTCTCTCGGGCACATTACTATTCTTCGGGATGTAATTCTAGCATTCAAGAAAGAGTCCAATGAACCACTAAACGAGATATTGGAAAGGTATCGAATAATGGTGAAAGAGTTCCCCAACAATGATATGATGGAAAGAATGATTCAACAAACTTTCTATCGGGAGATCAATACAAACAACCAATGTGTAGTGAATCAACTTTCCGGTGGAAACTTCATGACTACGCCTTATGCGTAGGCGTGTGATATCTTGGATGTGATGGCGGTACTTCATCGCCGTGTCAATCTCAGGCCAATGTTCCACAAGGTGATCCCGATGTGATTCTTCTTCACAATGAGTTGCATGACCATGGTCAATCCATAGCCGAGTTGACAACCACCATGAACCAATTGTCAAAGGCTCAACTTCAATAAGTGCAAAACCCGAGATAAGTCAATGCAATGGATGGAGTAAGTATGATGGTGAACAAGCGAAGAACAAGAAATCCACAAATGCAACAAAGAGTGGAAAATTTTGTGCAAGATGATAGGTTGATCAAAACGATTCTTATAATGCCAAGAAGAAGAGGTCAAGTATGTGAACAACTTTCAAGGGCAAAGAAACAACTTCCAAGGCCCAAGCCAACAACAATGGAGACCTCAAAATAGTCAAGGCAATTGGTCACAACCAAAGTAATTGGAGTGGTGAAAACAATCAAAGCAATTGGAGTAACAATAATAATCAATGCTGGAGTGGAAACAATAATCAAGAGAATTGGCATAACAACAATAACCAATGTGATTGGGGAGGCAACAATCAAGGAGAGTGGAGCAACAATAAAGGAAACGAGTTGAGTTTTCATAGGCCCCCGATGTATCAACAATCGAGCAACCCACCTCCTTATCCTTCCCATGGTCCTAGTTCTTCCGGGAATGAAATGAGCCGTATTGGGAACATGTTCAAGAAAATGATTGAGAAGAATGTCACTTCCGATGCCCAACTTGCTTCACATAACACATTGATCCGCAACTTAGAAATGCAAATGGAACAAATCTCTCAAGATTTAAATTTTCATCCTAAGGGGGAATTACCAAGTGACACGGTGGTGAACCCAAAGGGTGGGAACAATACGGGGCATGCCATGGCCATTACTACAAGAAGTGGAAGAGGTGGGAATGCACCCACTTCAAGTCAAAGGCAACTTGTGGATGATGAGCAAGTGGTAGAAGAAGAGGAGCTCTCGAACAATGTAGTGCAAGCAAATGATGAAGTGCGGATTGATATTGATGAAAATATGGAAAAGGATCAAGAAGAAGTGAACCCGTCTAGGGATCATTTTATTGACATACCGGAACCGGTAGTGCAAAAGGCTAAGGCACCATTGCCTAAGCCACCTCCTCCATATCCTCAAAGGTTTTCCAAGAAAAATGGCGAGAATCAATTCAAAAAGTTCATTGACATGATGAAGAGTCCCTCGATAAATGTGCATTAGTTGAAGCCTTGGAAAAAACTCCCGGTTATGCAAGGTTTATGAAGGATTTGGTGACAAAGAAGCGGTCGATGAATTTTGAAACTCTTAAAGTGAGTGCAATTGTGCATTCGACGGCTCCTAAATTGGAAGATCCTGGTGCTTTCACAATCCCTTGTACCATTGGGAGTGCCGAGTTTTCTAAAGCACTTGTGATCTTGGGGCGAGTATCAATTTCATGCCTTATTCACTTTTCAAGACCTTGGGAATTGGGCAACCAAGACCCACATCTATGATATTACAAACGGTCGATCGTACAATGAAGAGACCATTAGGAGTGAATGAAGATGTATTGGTTTGTGTTGATAAGTTCATTCTCCTGTCGGATTTTGTTATTCTTGATTGTGAAGTGAACTATGAGGTGCCTATTATTCTTGGTAGACTTTTCCTTGCTACGGGGAAGGCTCTTATTAATGTGGAAGCTGGAGAACTCACTTTCCGGGTGGGTGATGAAAATGTGGTGTTGCAAGTGTGCAAATCTGTGAGGCAACCGAATAGCAATGAAGTGTGTTCTTTTGTGGACTTAGTGACCGATGTGATTATTGATGATACAAGTGCCACGATCAATATGGGTGATATGTTGGAGGCCGTCTTGCTCAATTTTGATGATGACGAGATGGATGGCTTCATGGAATGTGTTAATTATTTGCAAGGAATGGGGTCGTACAACTATGCACCCCAGAAACTTTCCTTAGATCTTGAGAATAGGAAAACTCCTCCTACAAAGCCTTCAATTGAAGAACCTCCTATCTTGTAATTGAAGCTATTACCTCCACATCTCAGGTATGAATTTCTCGGCCCTTGTTCTACTTTACCGGTTATTATTTCTTCTTGTTTGACTAACGTGTAGGTTGAATCTACATTGGCGGTGCTCCACAAGAGGAAGAAAGTTATTGGGTGGACTTTGGCGGATATTAGGGGAATAAGCACCGCATTTTTCATGCATATATTTACTTGGAGGAATATTCCAAACAATCAATTGAACATCAAAGGACACTCAATGAAGCTATGCAATACGTGGCAAAAAGGAGATCATCAAATGGTTAGATGTCGGGGTTGTCTACCCCATTTCTGACAGTTCGTGGACTTCTCTGGTGCAATGTGTCCCGAAAAAGGGGGAATAACAGTAGTCACCAATGACAAGAATGAGTTGATTTCCACAAGAACGGTGACCGGGTGGAGAGTGTGTATGGACTATCTCAAACTAAAAAAAGTCACGAGGAAAGACCATTATCCACTCCCCTTCCTTGATCAAATGCTTGATAGGTTGGCCAGTCGTGCTTTCTAGATGGATATTCGGGCTACAACCAAAATTTTTATTGCCCCAGAATATCAAGAGAAAACTACTTTCACTTATCCCTATGGCACTTTCTCTTTCAAGCGGATGCCATTTGACTTATGCAATGCACCGACGACTTTTCAACGGTGTATGATGGCGATATTTACAGATATGGTAGAGGAATACCTTGAAGTCTTCATAGATGACTTCTCGGTAGTTGGGGATTACTTTGATGATTGCTTCGCAAATTTGGATAAAGTATTGGCAAGGTGTGAAGAAACGAACTTGGTGCGAAATTGGGAGAAATGCCATTTCATGGTCGAGGAAGGTACTGTCCTTGGCCATAAGATTTCCAAGAATTGCATAGAGGTCGACAAGGCGAAGATAAAGGTGATTTCTAAACTTCCACCTCCAACTTCAGTGAAAGGCATGAGAAGTTTCTTGGGTCACGCGGGGTTCTACCGGCGCTTCATAAAGGATTTTTCTAAAGTGGTGAACCTGTTGGCAAGCTCTTAGAGAAAGATGATAAATTTCACTTCAATGATGATTGAATGAGAGACTTTGAATTGCTAAAGCTCAAGTTGATGACCACTCTCATTATCACCGCTCTTAATTGGAGTATTCCTTTTGAGCTCATGTGCGATGCTAGTGATGTAGCGATTGGAGCAATTTTGGGGTAACACATCAATAATGTTTTCCATCCGGTCTACTATGCTAGTAAGATCATGAACGATGCCCAAGTCAATTACATCGTTACTGAAAAAGAGCTCCTTGCCATTGTGTTTGCAATTGAGAAGTTTTGCCCATACTTGATGGGTGCAAAGTTCATTGTTCATACGGATCATGCGGCATTTCGTTATCATATGAGCAAGAAAGATTCAAAAGCTTGGATGGTGATATGGGTGCTATTGTTGCAAGAGTTTGATATTGACATCCAAGATCGAAAAGGGAGTGAAAATCAAATGGAGAACCACTTGTCTCGTTTATGAANTTGCCCATACTTGATGGGTGCAAAGTTCATTGTTCATACGGATCATGCGGCATTTCGTTATCATATGAGCAAGAAAGATTCAAAAGCTTGGATGGTGATATGGGTGCTATTGTTGCAAGAGTTTGATATTGACATCCAAGATCGAAAAGGGAGTGAAAATCAAATGGAGAACCACTTGTCTCGTTTGGAGGAGGAGGGGAGGCTGCATGATGGCCTTGAAATCAATGACTCCTTCCCCGATGAGCAACTCTTAGTTATTTCAATGAATAAGTTGCCATGGTCCGAGGATCTAGCAAACTTCCTTGTGTGTGGAATCATCCCGAATGAGTTCTCTTCAAATCAATGGAAGAAGCTCAAATGGGATTGTCAAGAATATTATTGGATGAGTCATACCTTTTCCGGATTTGCACGGATGGGGTAATTAGAAGATGTGTACCAAACACATAGCAAAACATTATTCTTGAGGCTTTTCATTCTTTGCCTTATGGTGGTCACCATGGCGGAGCAAGAATGGCGGCCAAAGTGCTAAGTTGCGGTTTCTATTGGCCCACTCTTTACAAAGATGCTAGTGATATGGTTAAAAGATGTGACGAATGCCAACGGGTCGGTGGAATCTCGAAGAAGAATGAAATGCCTCTCACTACTATTTTGGAGATTGATATCTTTGATGGGTGGGGTATTGACTTCATGGGTCCTTTTGTGAGATCTTGTGAAAACACCTACATCTTGGTCGCAGTTGGTTATGAAGCGAGAAGTGTGGTGGAGATCTTGAAAAAGAATATTTTCATAAGATTTGGTACTCCGCGGGCTATCATAAGAGATGGGGGTCGCATTTTTGCAACAAGAATTTTGACACTTTGCTTAGAAAGTATGGTGTCACTCATAAAGTTACAACTCCCTATCATCCACAAGCTAGCGGTCGAGAGGAAGTCTTCAACCGGGAGATAAAGAGTATCTTGTTCAAAATAGTTAATGCTAACCAGACGGATTGATCAAAGAAGCTTGATTATGCACTATGGGCATATCAGACTACTTTCAACACTCATATTGGGATGTCTCCATAGCGGTTGGTGTTTGGCAAATCTTGTCATCTTCAGGTGGAACTTGAGCATAAAGCCATGTGGGCTTTTAAGAAATTGAATCTTGATTGGGATGCAACTGCTAACTTGCGGGTTGCACATTTGAATGAATTGGATGAGTTCTGGTACCATGCATATGCAAGTTCGTCATATTACAAAGAGAAAATGAAGTACCTTCATGAAAAATACATACACAACAAGGATTTCAAGGTGGGCAATCTTGTTTTGATGTTCAACTCATGATTGAAAATGTTTTTCGGGAAGCTGAAATCTAAATTGAGTGGTCCCTTTGAAATTGTGGGCGTGATACCTTTTTGTGCATTGGACTTGAAGAATAAAAATGATGAGATATTCCAAGTCAATGGTCACCGGGTGAAGCATTATTTGGGAAAGGTTGATGATGGCCATGTGGTGGCAGTTATTCATTTGAAATGATGGTAATCTGCGTCGTGCCACGACGTTAAATCAGGCGCTTCCTTGGGAAGAAACCCATGTTTTCTTTTTCATTTTCTTTTCTTATTTTGTAGATAGGTGTTATTTGTGTGCTAACTAGATTTGAAGTGTATTGCAAGGATAAATGTACTTTACAAGAACTGTGCCCAGAAAATTGGCTAAGTATGGAAAAAGTGCGGACCGCATGTATATTATGCGGACCGTACAATTGTGATTGCTACAGCAAAAAGGGAAATGCGGCCACACAAATTGCAGTGCGGACCGCACAAATTGAAACGGGAAAATGCAAACTCTCTGAAGTTTGGTTTGTCAGAGAAATGGACAAAGTGCGGCCGCACACCAAAATCTGTGGATCGCAGATCAACAAGGGCATTTGAGCCCCAGGTAACAGAGTGCGGGACGCATAAGGAATTTTGCGGCCGCACTCATCACCTTTGTCCCTTACTCAAACCGTTTGTATAAATAGTGAACTTAGGGCTACTGTACATTTTTTCCCCTCTCTGAGCACTCAAAGTTCTAAAATATTGAAATCCTCTGTTAAATCATCTGCCACACTCAATCAACATCTATGATCACTCATTTGCACTACTTCATATTTGGTATGCTTCAATTACTTGTAGAATCTTTCAATTTTTAGTTTAATTTATAATTTTTTAAGTAGTTTTAGGCCATTTGTCAGTAGATTTCAATTTTACAACCATGTGGGGTTTAAACTGTGTTGGTTCAACTGATAATTTCTCTATGGGGAATGGGTAACTTGATTTTCATGCTTAAATGTTAATACCATGTCAAATCCGTGCAAAAATTGAAAACCCTAAAATATTGGATCAATTATGTTTTGAAATCTGCGGTCGCACAAGGAATTGTACGGTCCGCAGAAGTTGAGATTAAGGGTCTTGGGTCAAGCATGATTCTATTGTCGCGCTTAAAATTGTGCGAACTGCAGAAATCCCATCGCGGAGTGTGGCTGCAAAACAACCCAATCTATTTCTTCAGAGAGTTGGAATTTTGGTGAATCTGATGTGCGACCGCAATAGAAAATGTGCGGACCGCACTCAAGTTCTGCAGTCGCACTAATAATTGTGCGGATTGCAGATCCAATTCTGCGGCCACAAGATCTAATTATGCGCTCCGCAAAGCCCAGGATGTGGTTGCACTTATAATTGTGTGGACCGCACTCCCCCACCCTGGAAGCATGTTTTACACTGTGTGTTCAATGTTTGTTTGCACTTGAATTATAACTGACTCCTGTTGTTGCTTGTTATAGAAAATGGTTAGATCTCGAGGCCGCGAAGATACTTCAAAGGGGAGGGGTGAACCTTCCATAGGTCGAGGCAAAAGTACTTTACCTCTCGCCCTCCAAAACATAATCACCAAGAAAGCTACAACCAGCCGAGGAAGAAATCCAGAGCCCTTCATATCTAGTTCTTATGCCCGATCTTGGCAAGCATCGGAGGGCGACTCAGTTCAAAAGCAACCGGCTATCCAATCAAAGCCACCGTGGAGGTACCAACTCTGGGATGAGACTTCCATATCACATAGTACCTCTAAGGGTTCGGAGAGTGCGAGTCATGCTTTGGAGCCCTCCTCTACACCTGTCCCTAAGGTACTAACGACTACAGTTAATGATATTCCGGATGATGACCGAGGGGGAGATACCACAGTTGTTGGCCTTGAAAGGTCGAAGAAGAAAGAGGTCTGGGAGAACCAGTTTGTCAGTCTAGCTGCTTTCACTAGTTTCCGTGGGTGGAGGCCAGTGAGGTCGCTCACTCTTGAGCGACAGTTTCAATTGAAAGAGCTTGACAAGTATAATCCAGCAGTCTTGCGACAGTTCCAATAATGGAAGGGGTGGATGTGTTTCACCCAGAGTGTAATGGATACAAAGGATTATCTGGTCCGGGAGTTCTACGCCAATGTGGCGCACATAAAAAAAGGGACCAAAGTGATCAAAGTTAGGGATCTGAAGGTGCGGTTTGACCAGTACGCACTGAACTCCTACTTGGGGTTTGAGGTTGTTGAGCATGCACAGTACTTGGAGAAGTTGGCGATGGGAGATGCAGCTCACCCATGGCTAGCTGAGATACTTGAAGCCCTGGGGCCACCACCACCATGGATCACAACAGGGGTTCCTATCCAGCAGAACATCCTAAACTTTGAGGCAACGAGATGTCACTTTTGTATGCAGCAGATAAGACCTGTTCCAGAATGAAACCAACCTTCCTATCCCGTGAGCAGTTCTAGTCACCTCCACCATGGCTGGGTACCCGATCAATATGAGTGCCGTGATGTCAGAAAACATGTTTTTGGTATCCAGGCAAGCTAACACCTCCTACCCGTATCCCAACAATATTATTGAGTACCTTACAAATGCATGGGTGGAGCTGAGAGATTTTTACACGATGGTTCGGGTTAAGAAGCCATTCTCATGGTATTCTCTGATGGATGCTCACAACCCTAAGAGAAAGGGTGAACCCACTATCACCGTAGACCAGTCTGATGAGCCATCGGTGGTAGCTACAGATACAGTCGATATGCCATCCTCTTCAGCAGAGCCTTCAGCCAGTGCAGCTTTCATTCCCCCACCTTTAGCCTCATGCCTGTTGATACCCAATTTTTCCTCAAAATATTTTTAATTTGCATATATACCTTCAAAATCATGCTTTCATAGCAATTGATATTTTTCTATAATTTTCCTATATTTTATTAATATATTTTTAATTTATCCAGCATTTTATTACCGATAATTAATTACAAAATTTCACTACAAACAATTTCAAAAGCATTTCTTGTTTTAATTTATTATTTAGGATTTTATTAAGACCAAATTATTTTACAATCAGTCAAATTGGAATTATTTGGCTATAATCGCAATACCTTTGTAATTATGGCTTAATTATATGTTTTACGCCATTTTTACTCAGCAAGTAGTCATTTGTATTTTTAAATACTCGTTAATCTTTTAAATTTAATTTATTAAGCATCAATTTCATTTATTATAATTGTTAACTATTCTTATAAATTATTTATCTATATTTTATGGGTATTTAACAATTAGCCACTTTTATTTTAATTATAGCCTGATTAAATCCGGACCCCTACCCATTTAATTAGCCCAATAACTTAAGCCCAGTCTTTACAAAATACCAGGCCCAAACCTTAAAGCCACCCGACCCAATTCTCCTTTAATCTGACCGTTGATCATTTTTCATCAACGGACCATATTAATCCTTACCAAATTAAGACCTGCACGACTACCCTCCCCATCTAATTGCCCCCTCTCATTTCTAACTCAATCGTCTCTCTGAATCCTCTCCCCTCTCTCTCTAAACGATTCACCTACTAAACATATCTCCTCCCTTCTCCGGCCACCTCCTCGCTGGAAACCATGGAGGTCTCACCTCTCACCGGCCTTATTTCTCCATCCTTCGCCGTGTGTCACCGTTTGGGGATTCTCAAGTGAACCAGAGGCGGTTCGACTCCCATCTCCGGTCTCATGACATCTTTCCGGCCATCTATGGTCGTTCGAGTAAGATCTATCACCCTCTGGTTAAAAGCCGGTAAGATTTTGGATTTTCTTCTTATTGTCTGGGTTTTCTCTGGAAACCCTAACCTTAAAGCCCTCCGATCTTTCTAGATATGTAACAGATCTATGGATATTTCTATGTTTTCACATGTTTTGCTCAAAAGATTTCTTGATTTCAAATGATGTCCTCAGATTTCGGACTAGGGTTTCAAAACCCTTTTGCAATACGATTTCTTTCTGATTTTAGCAATTACTTTATGATTTTAGCATGTTTAAACATCATCTGAGCTTTTCTTTTTGTTTGATTCATTTTGTTAAGAAACCCTAATACTTCTGGGTTCGATTTGGAATTTTGAGTCTGTTTGTGATATTGTTTGCGTGTCTCTCATGAACTTCCTTGGCTTTCATGTATGTTCTATGTGCTTCCTACTCTAATTTGTTGTTAGGGTTTCTGAATCTCTACTTTTCCTCTGACTACTTGCTTAGGTTTCTCTAATTTTTGTTTAACATGTGCTATTTATCGTTTAATAGGTCTCATTATTAGTTTTATTGATTGTTTCATAATACTCTCTATTGATTATGTGTATTTTTCGTAGAACTGTGATAGTTTCCTTAAAAATGTGATTTTCTGTATTTTCCTTAGAACTCTTTACTGATTTTCGAATTATTTCCTTATTTGTGTGATACTTTCCTTAATTAGGACTGATTCCCTGTGACTTTAGTCCCATCCGCGATTCCTTTTATTGATTTGTTAAATTAAAAGGTATCCAACCTCATTTATGTGTTTCAACTTGCTGTCAAATAATCAATATATATTATCCTTATGTAAATTTATGTATTTAGCCTTTATCACATGCAACATGCCTTACTACTCTTATTTAGCTCATGATTGATTCTTTCCTTATGTGAACCAAGTATGACCGTTTGAACTAGGACTCCCTTATTAAGGGAGTCCTAGGTCTGTGATTGATTCTAATTGAATATTGATTGATTAATCAGTACTTGTTACCTTATTTTCTACTCGTTTTGAAAAGCTATAAATACTCTAGTCTTTCACTAACACAACGACATGAACAAATACTGTTCTGAACTCTCGTACACACACACACACATATATTCTCTCTTGTTATTCTTGCTGGTTACTTGCTATTCTTAGTTGGCTGCAAGTCAAGACTGAACAATTATACACTCTACTGCTCTGCACTCAACTATACACTCTACTGCTCCTCACTCTGCACTTATTCTCACATTTAACTGGTATGTTTTTCAGTTTAACTTAAAGCATCAAAAACAACATGCCTCTTTAATATTGTGATCCCTTTTGTTTCTATTATGCTTCTACTTGTTGTTCTGTTGTCTACCTTGCAATTAGCACGACAATTTGTTATTTTACCAATGTGATTATCCTTTTCCCTTTAGTTTCAACATGTTTTACTGCTTTCTTATATGTTTCACTAGGACTCTGCCTTACCCCTGATCTCCAACACACTATAAGCATGTATTTGTGTCACTTAGTTACATGTAATTATGAACATATGTTGTAACCCTTTCCCCTGGACCTGTTTTGTTTGTTATGTACTTCCTTTTTGGCATCCCTCAATCTGATTCCGTTAATTTTCTGGCATGAACATCTTTATGAAAATTGTTTTGTGGTTATTAAAGTTCTGTGATACTTTAGTATTTCTCTGGTATTAGCTTGTATGCAAATCTGCTTCATGAGCAGCCTACTTGTCCCCAACCCCTTATTCCTTGTTTGAGACTGCTCCTCTGTACTATGCATGCTGATGTGGTTCTTAGTTGTTGATTGTCCTAATCCCTTTCTTTCAAACTGTTTTCACTAAAAGCAAAATCCTCTATTCTCCAAAACTTATTTCAAACTACTCATTTCAAACTGTTTTCCAACTCAACTCTTTCAAAACTATGTCAAGCACTCTCACTATACTCCTAGACCTTTAAGTTCTGCCCCCTTAGTGTGAGCAATGCTTTGGGACCCTTGAGCTCCCTCTGAACTTTGACACACAAAGGTAGGCCATTCCACACTGCACTTACTCAATTTGGTTATGAAAATCTGGGTGTGAGCACTACACGGGATCCCTTGAGATCCTTAGGGAACTCTGACACACCTGGATTTATATAAAAGGCTTTGAACTAATGGCAATGACGGTTCTGGAGATTCTGGGACTATTAGTAGGCTCCCTATAGTATAACTTCTTCTTTTCATTATTCGTTTATGTAATTCATGCAAATGGCCTGTAATAATTATTGTAAACAACTCTTTGAGGATGGATAGTGGAAAGGGAAGGGAAGGGGTGATTATGCATGCTTTAGCTATTAAAAGGGGTATAAGGCATGTTATTAGGTTTATATTCCTACTTGCGCAATAGAAACTATGCTTAGGACTCATTTCATGTATTAGAGATCATGTTCCCTAGGACTTACACTCACTGTTTTCAGCATGTCAATCTCATTATCATATCACTTAGAAAATCCTGCGTTAAAAAATGTGTTAATAGCAGTACTTTACAATCATGCTCTACGCTGCCATGTACACTTAGAAATCCTGTCCCTAGGATAACACTAACAAATTGTACTCTTGCATATTCTTAAATCGCGCATAATACTGTGAGTATTTTGAAATCCTGCTTAGAACTCTGCATATGCATCATTCTGCATCCCTACCTGTGCATTAGATACCATATTTTAGGATTCCATTCATACTCGCTTAACAACACCTAGTCCAAACTACTGCTGCATGTTATTTTACACCTAGGCAAGCCTTAGGAAATCAGTTAAAGAAATAAAATCATAACTGTCCTTTTTGATTAGTGTTCAACTGTCTGCATGTTTAAAACCAATAGGCAAGCCTGATTAAGACTTCCTCTCTGAGTTATGCAATAAATTTGTCATTGTGTTATCACTTAGATACCATGCTTAGGATCTGAACCTGAATTTGGACCTTAACTGTGTATGAGTCATGTTGTTTATGTGTACCATGTGTGGAGGTACTTGAGCCTTTTCATGTTTGTATGTTTATCCCCTTAATTGCAGTCCTATATGTTTCTTGTTTGTTGCTTAGTGTTTTGCCTTTAAACCTGAGGTTCTGCCTAGCACCTCCCTTATAGGATAGAAGTCCTGAATTCCTCCGAGACTGATAGGAAGGGACGGGTAACAACATGCAATAGAGGTCGATACCAACACTCACTCTAATTACCTTTACAGGGTGGCAAAGGGTAGATATGGATATGATGACCGGTGCGCTAATACCACGTGTAGCCCCTCTTCGAGGAGTGATTACCGGGTATTGTACTTATGTGATCCATATTATTGTAAACCTAGGATACCCTTTATATGCTTAGATCGTAATCTTTTCAAAATATAAACTTTTTTACTATTTTCAAACATCTGCATGCTTAAGACTTAAATCCCCTCTTATTTGAGCCTTTATTTGTTGTTTCTTAAGTCGTACAAATTTACAAAGTTGTTTGGCCGGGAACCACACTTGTGGATCCTGAGGGGTGCCTAACACCTTCCCCTTAGGATAATTTCAAGCCCTTACCCTATCTCTGGTTAACAACGTGGTTGTAAATGAACCTCTTTGGTGTCCTAACGCACCTTTAAAAATCGTTAGGTGGCGACTCTCAAAAACACAAACCCCTTTCCCAAAAGGAAAGAGTTGTCCCAACCGAATGTCATAAACCCGATCTCCGCAAGGAAAGAGGGGGCGCGACAACATGGAAACTCTGCTGGGGACTTTCAGGCTTTTAACATTTTCAAATTGCTTTGTGAATTTATACCTCTTCCCATTTCCTTTATGTGCAATTACTTGTCTGTTTCCTTAAGCATTTATTTTTTCTTCAAAAGTAACTGACATGATCTTTCTGTTCCCTTCCTCTTTAACCGCTTTTAAATTATAAACTGTTGTATTTACTGCTTTCCATAACGTGCAAGTACATGACAACGTATTTTTAATGCTTATTTATTATTGCATAATCATGCTCAACATTCATACTCCACTCGTGCCAAACAAAATACTATAGCAACGCTTGATGAGTGGTTGCGCTCTTCCTATATTATTACCCCTAAATTCGGAAAGATTTATTTGCGATAAAACTCGATCAACGGTGCAGTCGACGGTTCCGTGCTTTTGCCCCTTGAGTTGTCCGCTCAAGGGTACCAGTTTAAAACCCCATAGAAACCTTACTACATTATGTTGTTTCATGCATCATGGTCAAACCTAGCCAGGCTAAAGTGTGGTCCGCACGATCGCTTTTAAGATTGCCTTATCCAAAAGTCCACTGGGTTTCCCTAAACCCAAACGGAAATCATCATGTTCTGTGCATTTATTTGGAGAATTAAATGCTTTATGCTAATTTTTGGTGTTAAATAGTTGAGTCTAGTGGGGGTAAGGGCCTAACCTTGTTTTCCTTGCAGAAAAATGAGGCACGAAGTCCCCAGATTCGACATGGTCTCCAATATCCCTCCAAGATTGCTAAGTTTGTGGGAAGATTTACATTCTAGTGACAAAACTCTCTTCAGGAAATACTTGGGCAATCTACCATCTCTCATAGAAATCCAGCCTAACAACATGATAATAGAGGCTGCTATCCTGTTCTGGGATTGTGAAAGGTCCGTGTTCCGCTTTGGGGACATTGAAATGACCCCTTTGCTGGAGGAAATAGGAGGATTGGTTGGCCTACTATGGGAAACACCGGGGTTGCTAATGCCTGAAAACCACACATCCAAAGGTTTCCTCAAAATGATGAGTCTGAAGAAGAATGCAGAATTGGTATGCTTAAAGAAGTCATACATCCCTTTTGACTACATGTACGAGAGGTACGGTCACAATAAATCATACCGTACCTACCACGACGAGTTTACCATCACATCCTTGGGACACATCCATCGTAGGGTATTCGTCTTCATGTTTTTCTTCTTGAGTCTGATCGTGTTTCCCATAAAAAGGGAGAGAATCCACACTAGATTGGCCATGGTAACCAAGACACTAATGGAAGGAGCTGATGGGCAAGACTTCAGTATTTTGCCCATGATCATTGCAGACATATATCGAGCCTTGGAAAAGTGTCAACGAGGGGCAAGACATTTCGAAAGCTGCAATCTACTACTTCAGCTTTGGCTCATGGAACATCTCCAAAAGGGCGAGTACAGAAAAGAAGTTCATCGAAGAGTATGGGATGACCACATCGCTTTCCACCACCCAAAGCGAATGAATTACATCCCCGACATGTTTCCTCAGCCTGAGAACGCCAAAGGATGGGTCGAGCTCTTTGGTAATCTGACTGAAGAATAGGTACAATGGATGTTCGAGTGGTTTCCAACAGAGGAGTTCATCGCTTGTTCCATAGATGCACCATTCCTAATACTAATTGGTCTGAGAGAAACATACCCTTACGTCCATATTCGAGTTATGATGCAAGAGGGTAGAAAGCAAGTCATACCCAGGGTCGACAAGATGAGCCATCTTCGAGCTGACTTCCAAAATGACGATAGTCCTCACAAGTGTCAAGCCCAGCACATATGGCACTGCAAGATTATAATGGAGAAGGACACCATCGAGCCAGACAGATACCATACCGGTTGTACCCCTTTCTATTCTGGTTGGTTGGAAGAAAATTGGGGTGGTCTGAGCGAGCCAGGGTTCGTTCGGGGCCACAGGGTTATAGATGAAATGGCCGAGGCACAAGTCAAAAACAACCAACTGCGCAAGAGGATCCGTGAGTATGAGGATAAGCACCGTGAAATACATGAGTCTAACAAGAAAATGATCGAGGAATGGGAGGATATGGCTATCAGCACCAACAAGAGGTTAAGGTATTTGGAACAAGGCATAGGGGAGCTGGAGAAAAAAATTCTCAAAAGGGTTGAAGACTGTCACAAGGCTGGAGGGACTGACGAAGGACATCTAGCCAGAGCATACCTGTTGCTGGGGCTTCGCGAGTTAGGGGAGCTGTATGAAGGAAGAAAGAATGCCGAGTCTGGGGAAGGTCCTTATGGGACCAAGTAGATAGGAATGTCTTTCTTTTACTTTATCAATGTAATAAGGCCAATGGCCATTAGTAACCTTTATGTCCTATTTATTTAGTGTCGTTTTGAGGTTCGTCTATTTTCTTATCAATAAAATGAGGCATTTAGCATCTTAAGTTCTCCAAATCAATTTGTCGCTAGGCCTACCTCGGTCACAAAAAAGGTCCCCAAATTAGGACGCACTTTACATTCCCGCACTATGTGTTTAAATACCACAATACTTTTCATAATCCTCACTGACTTGATTACTTTTGTTTTTATTTATTTATTTATTCCCCTCCCCAAAGGTTAGTTCGTGCACTCTAGCATCATCAGCCTATCTTACAAGATCCAGGGGCCCTCCACCCTCTCCTCCTCTTAGTCCTCCCAAAGGCAAGAACAAAGGCAAAAAGAAAATGGAAGATTCAGGCAACAACAGAAATGAGAATGTGGTTGAACGGGTAGAGGCCACTGATGGCCAAGGTTTTCGGCTTCAGAATGAAACTGTGTCATAGCTGGAACAGAAATTGTTAAAGTTTCAAGAAGAGCTTGATCAAGTTTGGAATCTAGCAAACCTGTCATTCTCTCTCAACGTCCCAGACGTCAATACCCCCAATCCTGCACCTCCTCAAAATATCCCAAAGTAGCAAAATCATCCCCCAGCTCATCATCACAACACCCCACCAAAGAACCAAACTCTCCTAGCACACAACAATGCCTGCCATACTCCAAACAACACCCCACTGCTTATCCTAGAACCTCAGAACTCCACAAATGACCATTTCCACACTCATAACAATCCCATCTACGTGGAGACTATGCCACACTCCACTCCCCCTATCACATACACACCTGAGTCTAATGAAAAGGACTTGCTTATCAAGAACTTTGCCGAAGAAATTAGGAAGCTGACCAGTCGGGTTCAAGGCGTCGAAGGAATCAAGAGAGTCGAAGGGTTGAACTATGAAGACCTCTGCATACAGCCCGATGTCGAACTGCCCGAGGGATACAAACCTCCTAAGTTTGAAATGTTTGATGGTACAGGTGATCTAAGGGTCCACCTAAGAACTTATTGTGACAAGCTGGTTGGAGTAGGGAAGGATGAAAGGATCCGCGTGAAGTTGTTCATGAGGAGCCTGAAAGGAGATGCATTGTCTTGGTACATCAGCCAAGACCCCAAGAAATGGTTGAATTGGGTGAGCGTGGCCTCTTACTTTATGGACAGATTTAGATTCAACACAGAGAACACACCAGACGTGTTCTATATTCAGAATTTGAAAAAGAAGCCCACAGATACATTTCGCGAGTATGCTACTCGCTGGAGGTCCGAAGCTGCTAAGGTCAGAACTGCCTTAGAAGAGGAGCAGATGAACAAGTTCTTTGTCCGGGCCCAGGACCCGCAGTACTATGAATGGTTGATGATGATTGAAAACCATAAGTTCTCCGACATTATCAAATTAGGTGAACGGATTGAAGGGGGTATCAAGAGCGGTATGGTTAAAAATTTTGAAGCCTTGCAAGCTACAAACAAGGCTTTGCAGTCTGGTGGTGTGTCTAAGAAAAGAGACGTGGGAGCCGTGATGGTTGCACAAAGAACCAAATACCACTCAAATACCAAACTTACCCAACACCTCCACTCATATATCAACCCACCCCAAATTACCAAGCACCCTCATACCAAGCTCCACCACCAACTTATCAATCACCTCCGCCACCGACATATCAACCTGCTTCACCCAGATACTCAAAACCCACTCCTGTCTACCACTCATACAATTCCCAACCATCTCATTACCAATCACCCCTACCCGTCAAAACTTCCCTAGACCTCGTCCTAATTTTGATCGCAGACCTCCAAAATAGTATACCGCCATCGTTGAACCCATCGACCAACTGTATGAGAAGCTCAAAGCTGCTGGTTATGTCACCCCCATCCCTGCTGCATCCCTTGATAATCCTTCTCAATGGGTCAACCCAAACAAGTCCTGTTCATATCAATTCGGCATGAAGGGGCACACCATCGATGAATGCCTCTCTTTGAAGGACAAGATACAAACCCTGATTGACAACAAGGTCATCGTGGCAAAGGAATCCGCTCCAAAGATCCGCAACAATCCTCTTCCAGACCATAAGATGGAGGAATTCACTTGATTGAAATAGAAGATGATTGGGATCCCGAGGGATTAATCGGGTTGATCGCAGAAGGCGATGATCCAAAGAAACCTGCAGTCACTCTCAACTCGATCATAGTCCATATTGAACCGTCTGAGGATGCTGAGGTAAATATGTCCATGCCTCTTGAGTTTGAAGCAACGTTACCTGTAAAGGCACCAGTATCGATTGAAGTTGAGTTCGTGTCTCTAGTTAATGCACCCGCACCATTTGAGGTTGCACTCTTGCCACCCCAGGCACATGTTCCATTCGAAGTGAGGGTAATTGCGCCAATCATGGTGGCGATTTCGACCGCACCACCTTTCTATACAAATGTTGTACCATGGGACTATACAGCCGAGGCGAGAAGGAAAGGCAAAGTCAAGACTGAAGAAGTTGTTGCAGCACAAGGTACGACATGAACTGGTAGAGTCTACACCCCTGAACATCTGGCTGAATCCAGCAGGCAGGCTTCCAATCGGCCTCCCATTATCGAGACAGGTCCGGACGACCTTTGGAGGAGAGTGCAGGCCAAGGAGTATTCGGTCATCGACCAGTTGAACAAAACATCAGCGCAAATATCCATCCTCTCTTTGCTGCAGAATTTCGAGACGCACAGGAATGCTTTATTGAAGGTGTTGAACGAAGCCTATGTGCCAAATAACATCACTAGTGGAGAAATGGTTAATATGGTGGGCCAAGTGTTGGAAAGTCACAAGATCACTTTCCATGAGGACGAGCTGCCTCCTGAAGGGCTAGGCCATAACAAAGCTCTGCACATAACTGTGCAATGTGAAGATTATTTCATCACAAGAATCCTGATCGATGGGGGATCCAGTCTTAACAATTGCCCGTTGATAACGCTCAAGAAATTGGGTAAAGGCTGCATAAGATAGAGGATGGAGCGATCAACGTGAAGGCCTTCGATGGATCTCAGAGGTCCACCATTGGTGAGATCAGCCTATGCTTGCAAATAGGGCCAACCTGGTTCGAGGTGGACTTCCAAGTGATAGATATGTCAGTGTCCTACAATCTGTTATTGGACGACCTTGGATCCATGCTGCTGGGACGTAGCATCAACGCTACATCAGGCAGTGAAGTTTGAGTGGAACCACCAAGAGGTGATTATTCATGGTGACGGTAGCAACCTTATTTACAGTCGCCAGAATATTCCGGTGATTGAAGGAAGAAAGAAGCTGGGTGGAGAAACTTACCACCTAATTGAACGGGTCAACACTATTGACAAAGACAAATGGTGGGATAGAAAGATCGCAAGTATGATTAATTGGCGAGGGTACAAGCCAGGTAAAGGGCTTGGCAAGAACCTTCAGGGGATCTCCAAACCTATCAAACTCAAGAAGCACGACACCACTTTCGATTTGGGGTACGAATACACGTGGGAAGAATTCAAAAATTGGTCGCCACCACGGCGCGGTCCTTATTACCCTTTGCAAAAACCAATACCGCATCTGGAGCAGACCTTCCAATAGGCCGACATTATTTATGGATCAGACGAAGAAGAATCACTTGCAGCAATGAGGAACTTGTTTCTGGAGGACAGTGCTATGGATTGTTGTGTTATTTTCGAGGATGAGGGTAAGGAAGGCCCTTCTATACAGGTTGTGAAAAGAGGGTTGTACCTCAAGAATTGGACTGTCAGGACAACCAAAGCCCGACGAGCCTCGGGGTAGCAAGGCTAAAACAAGCATTATTCACTATTTTCTTTACAAAATGATTTCCTTTTTCGCATTCCTGCAATAAGATCTTCAATGTTTAATACAATCGTTCAGTTTATCAAAAGCATTTTTTATTTTTCTTATGAATAAAAATTTATTGCTATCATTCTTCTCTCATTACTTTACCTATACATCATTACTATTACCTGTCTTGATGAACCGATGACTGTGACATGCAACGAGACAACACAACAAATGGACGTAGATTCAGAAGAGGATGACATACCTGACGAGATTGTCAAAGAAGTTGAGAATTTTGAGAACAGACCTAAGTCAAACCTGGACGAGACTGAAACCATCAACCTGGGAGATTCAGAAAATATCAAAGAAACACGAATCAGCCTTCATTTGTCGCTGTCAGAAAAGAAAGAATACGCAGAATTTCTAAAGGAGTATGAGGACATATTCGCCTTGTCGTATGACGACATGATTGGTCTAAGTACGTCTATTCTGGCTCACAAATCTCCAACCAATCCAATGTGTCCCCCGGTAAAACAAAAGCTCAGGAAGTTCAAATCCGACATGAGTATGAAAATCAAAGAAGAAGTCACCAAGCAGATCAATGCCAAGGTTCTCAGGGTAGTTGAGTACCCGACATGGTTAGCCAACATTGTGCCAGTACCAAAGAAGGATGGGAAGGTCAGAGTCTGTGTCGACTACCGGGATCTCAACCGGGCTAGTCCAAAAGACGACTTCCTTTTGTGAAATATACATATCCTGATCGACAATTGCGCCAAACATGAACTACAATCATTCATGGATTGCTTTGCTGGTTATTATCAGATCTGGATGGATGAGGAAGATGCTGAGAAAACGGCTTTTATTACGCCATGGGGAGTGTACTGTTACAAGATGATGCCATTCGTCCTGAAGAACGCAGGGGCCACCTACATGAGGGTTATGACCACCATCTTCCACGACATGATTCACAAGGAGATCGAGGTATACGTGGATGATGTTATTATCAAGTCTAGGAAATCCACTGACCACATGAAATATTTGAGGAAGTTCTTCAAAAGGTTGCGGAGATACAATCTGAAGTTGAACCCCGCAAAGTGTGTATTCGGGGTTCCTGCTGGAAAGTTGCTCGGGTTCATTGTCAGTTGCTGAGGGATAGAATTGGGTCCGTCAATGGTCAAATCCATTCAAGAACTACCACCACCAAGGAACAAGAAAGATATGATGGGTTTTTTGGGGAGAGTTAATTACATCAGCCGATTCATAGCACAGTCTACAATTATCTGTGAGCCAATCTTCAAGATGCTGAAGAAGGACGCCGCAACAAAGTGGATCGATGATTGTCAAAAGGCGTTCGACAAAATCAAGGCATACCTGTCAACACCGCCAGTCTTGGTACCGCCTGAGCTGGGTAGACCTTTGTTACTCTACCTTGTAGTATTAGATGGAGCTTTTGGCTGCGTTCTGGGGCAGCACGATGAAACGGGAAGAAAAGAGCAAGCCATTTATTATCTCAGCAAGAAGTTCACTCCGTACGAGGCCAGATACTCTCGATTGGAACGCACGTGTTGTGCTTTGACTTGGGTAGCCCAGAAGCTAAGGAATTACTTCTGTGCCTACACAATGTATCTCATATCGAGGATAGATCCATTGAAGTACATCTTTCAGAAGCCCATGCCCACGGGCAAGCTAGCCAAGTGGCAAATCCTGCTGAGTGAGTTCGATATTATCTATGTGACTCAGAAAGCGGTCAAGGGACAAGCACTGGAAAACCATGTTGCTGAGAACCCTGTAGACGGAGGATACGAACCTCTTAAAATGTATTTTCCTGATGAAGAGGTATCATTCATAGGAGAATACATTGCAGAATCCTATGACGGTTGGAGAATGTTCTTCGATGGAGCGGCGAACTTCAAGGGAATTGGCATTGGAGCAATCCTAATATCACAAACCGGTCAGCATTATCCGATATCTACCAAACTCAGATTCCCCTTCACCAATAATATGGTAGAATATGAAGCCTGTATCTTAGGGCTCAATATGGCCATTGACATGAGCGTCCAGGAGCTGTTAGTGATTGGTGACTCAGATTTGTTGGTACATCATGTACACGGAGAGTGGGCTACCAAGAACTCCAAAATACTGCCGTATCTGCACCACGTACAGGAATTAAGAAAGAGGTTCATAAAGACGTAATTTCGGCATGTCCCCAGAATCCAGAATGAGTTCGCCGATGCATTGGCTACTTTGTCCTCAATGATCCAACACCCGGACAAGATCATTGATCCTATTCCCATAAAGATCCATAATCAGCCAGCTTATTGTGCCCATGTTAAAGAGGAAGCAGACAAAAATCCTTGGTTTCATGACATCAAATAGTATTTGGCGAAAGGAGATTACCTGGAGTTTTTGAATCCCACTCAAATACGCACACTTCGAAGACTATCCAACAATTTCTTTCACAGCGGAGGAATCATATATAAGAGGACTCCCGATTTGGAATTATTATGTTGTGTCAACGCAAAGGAAGCAGCCAAGCTGCTAGAGAAGATTCATGCTGGGACCTGTGGCCCGCATATGAACGGTTTTGTTCTGGCAAAGAAGATAATCCGAGCTGGTTATTTTTGGATGACTATGGAAATGGAATGCATCCAGTATGTCCGAAAAAGCCACCGTTGTCAGATACACGCAGATATGATAAAGATACCTCCAAACATGCTCAACGCAACAAGCTCACCATGGTCGTTTGCCGCCTGGGGCATGGACGTTATTGAACCAATCGAGCCTGTCGCCTCCAACGGACACAGGTTCATTCTGGTAGCCATTGATTATTTCACCAAATGGGTCGAAGCATCATCCTGCAAACCAGTGACTAAGAAAGTCGTGACAGACTTTGTCCGCCGTCGTATTATTTATCGATTCGGGATTCCTGAGTCAATCATCACCGAAAATGGTTCCAATCTCAACAGTGACCTGATGAAAGCTATGTGCGAGGATTTCTAGATCAAACACAAGAATTCCACAGCATACAGACCTCAGATGAATGGAGTTGTAGAAGCCGCCAACAAAAACATCAAGAAGATACTAAGAAAGATGATAGAAAGTCACAAGCAGTGGCACGAGAAGTTATCATTTGCCTTATTGGGATATCGCACCACAGTTCGCACCTCAACAGGGGCAACTCCCTATATGCCAGTTTATGGTACTGAGGCTGTTATTCCTGCCGAAGTTGAGATTCCATCTCTAAGAATTATACAAGAAGCTGAGCTTAGCGACGCATAATGGGTAAAGAGCCGTTATGAGAAACTAGCCCTCATAGACGGAAAGAGAATGAATGCAGTTTGTCATGGTCAACTCTATTAAAACAGAATGTCTAGAGCCTTCAACAAGAAAGTCAAGCCGAGACAATTCACACCAGGGAAGCTGGTGCTGTAGAAGATCTTTCCATATCAAGACGAAGACAAAGGGAAGTTCTCTCCCAACTGGCAGGGTCCGTACATGGTTCATCGAGTACTGACAGGAGGAGCACTTATACTCGCAGAAATGGACAGAGAAGTCTGGCCAAAGCCAATTAATTCAGATGCAGTCAAACGCTACTATGTGTAATCTTATGCTTTTTCAATGATGATGTAAATTGAACAACGCCTGACCTGATTCCCGTTTAAGAGGGGATACGTAGGCAGCTCTATGGGTTCGGTCACAATTCAATAAAAATCTCATTTTTTTCCCGCAATTGGAAATTGGGGAAGAATTTTAAGGAGGACCCTCAAAATTCCGAAGCAAGTTTAGCCGATCGCAGCATGAGCAGCAGTCAGAAACGTCAACCCATCAAACTGGGGCACAATTTTGAGGAGGACCCTCAAAATTCTGTAGCAGGAGAAGTTGCAATCTCCCGAGCCGTGTCACGGTCGTCGGTTCATCCCAAAATTACTTTTTAAATTATACATTATGCTTTTACAAAATCATGAATGTTTGTTCTTAAAATAAATTTGTTTAGAAACGCTACCCCAATAATGCAGACAGTCATCAGATCAAGTTGAACAAGTCAAGCAAAGTCATCGGGGATACGAACTAACCTTCCCCTTACAAAACTCACGATTTTTCTTTGATGCAGGCACTAAGGTTGCAAAATCCCTAAACAAACTGTCCACCCAGGGAACAAACGTTTGTTCAAAATACTACTCCCAAAACATTTGCACTTGCCGACATTCGCACATGCCTTAATGCTCCGCGGTCACAATGCCCTCAATAATCACAATACCGCAACCTATTACCAGCTAAGAATTCCTACTGTCATTTTATTTCTCGCGTAAGGCTACCATTTTTCCTTTCAAGGTTAAGATCTACCTCCATCTGCATTGCATAAGGATACCATTCTGCCTTCCGAAACTAAACGATGTCTCCATCTGCATTGCATCTTTACATAAGGCTACCATTATGCCTTTCGAGGTTAAGCTCTACCTCCATCTGCATTGCATAAGGCTACTATTCTGCCTTCCGAAACTGAACGCTGTCTCCATCTGCATTCGCATCTCTGCATAAGGCTACCATTCTGCCTTCCAACTTGCATAAGGCTACCATTTTGCCTTCCAAGACTAAACGTTGTCTCCATCTGCATTGCATCTTTGCATAAGGCTACCATTCTTCCTTTTGAGGTTAAGCTCTACCTCCATCTGCATTTTTTGCATAAGGCTACCATTCTGCCTTCCACTTGCAAAAGGCTACTTTTCTGTCTTTCGAGGCTAAGCCCTGCCTCCAATTTACTTTTTCCTCGAACGCTATCTCAAGCAGTATTTATTTTGCTTTTTCTACGGGCTAAGCTCTGCCCTTCAATTCACAAGACTAAGCTCTGTCTTGACAGCATCATACTATTGCATCTTCATGGGCTGAAATATCGCCAACTTATCCAAAGGCGTCATCGTTCGGAGGCACCATCCTCATGGCCCGAGAACATCATTTTCATTGCCTGCAAATCCTGCATCAAGCAATTCATAGCCCAGGTCATCATGGTCTGAGGACGTCATCCTTAACCGTCCGAAGACATCGTTCATGGTCCAACGGGAATTTGCATCATGTTTAAATTACGCGCAATATCATGCTTGTATTATTTATTTGTAGGTAATACAGTGAGCAAACGGCCATCCCGGCAGGAGCGGTCCCGCTCTCAGTTCTCCTAACAACCCCGTAAGCCGTTTGTGCACCTAACCCTATACTTTGCGTTCGTTCTTGTAAAACTTCATCGGTATACTTCGCCGATAACTCCTGAACTACATACGACCTGATTTACGTAAAACCAAGGATATGTAGGCAACTTAGAAGTCAGGGTGTGGCCTAAATCTCTCCAAATCGTTTCGTTCGGTCAAAATTGGCCATCATATCTTTACCCGACAACTCTTTCATCCTTCCTGGGTAAAGAGGGGTAGATGTTGATACCCAATTTTTCCTCAAAATATATTTAATTTGCATATATATACCTTTAAAATCATGCTTTCATAGCAATTGGTATTTTTCTATAATTTTCTTATATTTTATTAATTTATTTTTAATTTATCCAGCATTTTATTTCTGATAATTAATTACAAAATTGCACTACAAAATATTTCAAAAGCATTTCTTGATTTAATTTATTATTTAGGGTCCTATTAAGACCAAATTATTTTTACAATCAGCCAAATTGGCACTATTTGGCTATAATCGCAATACCTTTACAATTATGGCCTAATTATATGTTTTACGCCATTTTTACTCAGCAAGTAGTCATTTGTATTTTTAAATACTCGTTAATCATTTCAATTTAATTTATTAAGCATCAATTTCATTTATTATAATTGTTAACTATTTTTATAAATTATTTATCTATTTTTTATGGGTATTTAATAATTAGCCCATTTTATTTTAATTCTAGCCTAATTAAATCCAGACTCCTACCCATTTAGTTAGCCCAATAACCTAAGCCCAGTCTTTACAAAATACCAGGCCAAAACCTTAAAGCCACTCGACCCAATTCCCCTTTAATCTGGACCGTTGATCATTTTTCATCAACGGACCAGATTAATCCTTACCCAATTAAGACCTACACGACTACCCTCCCCTTCTAATTTCCCCCTCTCATTTCTCACTCAATCGTCTCTCTGAATCCTCTCCCATCTCTCTAAACGCTTCACCTGCTAAACCTATCTCCTCCCTTCTCCGACCACCTCCTCGCTGGAAACCATAGAGGTCTCACCTCTCACCTGCCTTATTTCTCCATCCTTCGCCGTGTGTCACCGTTTGGGGATTCTCAAGTGAACTAGAGGTGGTTCGACTCCTATCTCCGGTTTCATGCCATCTTTTCGGCCATCTATGGCCGTTCGAGTAAGATCTATCACCCTCTGGTTAAAATCCGGTAAGATTTTGGATTTTCTTCTTATTCTCTGGATTTTCTCTGGAAACCCTAACCAAAGCCCTCCGATCTTTCTAGATTTGTAACATATTTATGGATATTTAGATGTTTTCACATGATTTCTCAAAAGATTTCTTGATTTCAAACGATGTCCTAATTTTCCGGACTAGGGTTTCAAAACCCTTTTGCAAAACGATTTCTTTATGATTTTTAGCAATTACTTTATGATTTTAGCATGTTTAAACATCACCTGAGCTTTTATTTTTGTTTGATTCATTTTGTTAAGAAACCTTAATACTTCTGGGTTTGATTTGGAAGTTTGAGTCTGTTTGTGATATTGTTTGCGTGTCTCTCATGAACATCCTGGGCTTTCATGTATGTTCTATGTGTTTTCTTATCTAATTTGTTGTTAGGGTTTCCGAATCTCTACTATTCCTCTGACTACTTGCTTAGGGTTTCTCTGATTTTTGTTTAACATGTTCTATTTATCGTTTAATAGGTTTGATTATTCGTTTTTATTGATTGTTTCATAATACTCTCTATTGGTTCTGTGTAATTCCGTAAAACTGTGATATTTTCCTTTAAAATGTGATTTTATGTATTTTCCTTAGAACTCTTTACTAATTTTCGAATTATTTCCTTATTTGTGTGATACTTTCCTTAATTAGGACTGATTCTCTGTGACTTTAGTCCCATCTGCGATTCCTGTGATTGATTTGTTAAAATTAAAAGGTATCCAACCTTATTTATGTGTTTCAACTTGTTGTCAGATAATCAGTATATATTATCCTTATGTAAAATTATGTATTTACCTTTATCACTTGCAACATGCCTTACTACTCTTATTTAGCTCATGATTTATTCTTTCCTTATGTGACACCAAGTATGACCGTTTGAACTAGGACTCCCTAATCAAAGGGAGTCCAGGTCTATGATTGATTCTAATTGAATATTGATTGATTAATCAATACTTGTTACCTTATTTTCTACTCGTTTTGAAAAGCTCTAAATACTCTAGCCTTTCACTAACACAAGGACACGAACAAATACTGTTCTGAACTCTCTTACATACACACATATTCTATCTTGTTATTCTTGCTGGTTACTTGCTATTCTTAGTTGGCTGCAAGCCAAGACTGAGCAAGTATACACTCTACTGCTCTGCACTCAACTATACACTCTACTGCTCCTCACTCTGCACTTATTCTCTCATTTAACTGGTATATTTTTCAGTTTAACTTAAAAACTCAAAAACAACATACCTCTTTAATATTGCGATCCCTTTTGTTTCTATTATGCTTCTACTTGTGGTTCTACTGTCTTCCTTGCAATTAGCATGCTAATTTGTTATTTTACCAATGTGATTATCCTTTTCTCTTTAGTTTCAGCATGTTTTACTGCCTTCTTATATATTTAACTAGGACTCTGCCTTACTCCTGATCCCCAACACACTATAAGCATGTATTTGTGTCACTTAGTTACATGTAATTCTGAACATACGTTGTAACCCTTTCCCCTGGACCTGTGTGTAACTCTGTTTGTTATGTACTTCCTCTTTGGCATCCCTCAATCTGATTTCGTTAAGTTTCTGGCCTGAACATCTTTATAAAAATTGTTCCGTGGTTGTTAAAGTTCTGTAATACTTTCTCTGGTATTAACTTGTATGCAAATCTGCTTCATGAGCATCCTACTTGTCCCCAACCCCTTATTCCCTGTTTGTGACTGCTCCCTTGTACTATGCATGCTGATGTGGTTCTGAGTTGTTGATGTTCCTAATCCCTTTCTTTCAAACTGTTTTCACTAAAAGCAAAATCTTCTGTTCTCCAAAACTTATTTCAAACTACTCATTTTCAAATTGTTTTCCAACTCAACTCTTTCAAAACTATGTCAAGCACTGTCACTATACTCCTAGACCTTTAAGTTCTACCCCCCTTAGTGTGAGCATTGCTTTGGGACCCTTGAGCTCCCTCTTAACTTTGACACACAAAGGCTGGCCATTCCACACTGCACTTACTCAATTTGGTTATGAAAATCTGGGTGTGAGCACTACCGGGGATCCCTTGAGATCCTTAGGAAACTCTGACACACCTGAATTTGTATGAAAGGCTGTGAGCTAATGGAAATGAGGGTTCTGGAGATTCTAGGCCTATCATTAGGCTCCCTATAGTATAACTTCTTCTTTTCATTATTCAGTTATGTAATTCATGCAAATGTCATGTAATAATTGTTGTAAACAACTCTTTGGGGATGGATAGCGGAAAAGGAAGGGGTGACTATGCATGTTTTAGCTATTAAAAGGGGTAGAAGGCATGTTATTAGGTTTATATTCCTACTTGCGCAATAGAAACTATGCTTAGGACTCATTTCATGCATTAGAGATCATGTTCCCTAGGACTTACACTCACTGTTTTCAGCATGTCCATCTCATTATCATATCACTTAGAAAATCCTGCGTTAAAAAATGTGTTAATAACAGTACTTTACAATCATGCTCTACGCTGCCATGTACACTTAGAAATCCTGTCCTAGGATAACGCTAACAAATTGTACTCTTGCATATTCTTAAATCGCGCATAATGTTGTGAGTATTTAGAAATCTTGCTTAGAACTCTGCATATGCATCATTTTGCATCCCTTCCTGTGCATTAGATATCATGTTTTAGGATTTCATTCATTCTCGCTCAACAACACCTAGTCCAAACTACTGCTGCATGTTATTTTACACCTAGGCAAGCCTTAGGAAATCAGTTAAAGAAATAAAACCAGAACTGTCCTTTGTGATTAGTGTTCAACTGTCAGCATGTTTAAAACCAATAGGCAAGCCTGATTAAGACTTCCTCTCTGAGTTATGCAATAAATCTGTCTTTATGTTATCACTTAGATACCATGCTTAGGATCTGAACCTGAATCTGGACCTTAACTGTGTATGAGTCATGTTGTTTATGTGTACTATGTGTGGAGGTACTTGAGCCTTTTCATGTTTGAATGTTTATCCCCTTAATTGCAGTCCTATATGTTTCTTGTTTGTCGCTTAGTGTTTTGCCTTTAAACCTGAGGGTCTGACTAGCACCTCCCTTATAGGATAGAAGTCTTAAATTCCTCTGGGACTGATAGGAAGGGACGGGTAACAACATGTAATAGAGGTCGAGACAAACACTCGCTCTAATTACCTTTACGGGGTGGGAAAGGGTAGATATGGATATGATGACCAGTGTGCTAATACCACGTGTAGCCCCTCTTCGAGGAGTGATTATCGGGTATTGTACTGATGTGATCCATATTATTATAAACCTAGGATACCCTTTATATGCTTAGATCGTAATCCTTTCAAAATATAACCTTCTTTACTATTTTCAAACATCTGCATGCTTAAGACTTAAATCCCCTCTTATTTGAGCCTTTATTTGTTTGTTTGCTAAGCCGTACAAATTCACA
>ML406250.1:34153-50713 GCA_005239525.1 Nicotiana knightiana
TTAAGACTTAAATCCCCTCTTATTTGAGCCTTTATTTGTTTGTTTGCTAAGTCGTATAAATTCACAAAAGTTGTTTGGCTGGGAACCACACTTGTGGATCCTGAGGGGTGCCTAACACCTTCCCCTTAGGATAATTTCAAGCCCTTACCCTATCTCTGGTTAACAACGTAGTTGTAAATGAACCTCTTTGGTGTCCTAAAGAACCTTTAAAAATCGTTAGGTGGCGACTCTAAAAAACACAAACCCCTTTCCCAAAAGGAAAGAGTTGTCCCAACCAAATGTCATAAACCCGATCTCCGCGAGGAAAGAGGGGGCGCCACAGTGCTTTCCATCACGGCTTTGAAGCCGGTGCCTATGCCTTCTGCTCCACTTTCTGCATTGCGAGTCTCCCAGACACTGGCAAGCCTCAACAACTAGATGCAGACAACTACTGCAAAGTTGTCTGACATATCCAGCCATGTTGCCGGACAATCATCCATTTCGGCACCCCAGATTTTCCCCACAGACCACGGTTGTATCCACTTTAGTGCAACATGGGTCAGTGATAGAAGAGTTATGAAAGGAGGTGAAGAAGATGTGGAAGTCCTAGGCCTCTAAGAAGTCGTTGGACAAGCTCTGGCGAAAGGTTACCAAGCTTTCATCACCCGGAGATATCCTGTTTGATATGCTTATTGACCCGCACCACCCAGGCCCAAATCCTACAACACCTACAGTACCAGCTGGCCAGTCTGATGAGCCAGACATTGCTGCTGACACCATTGAGGTAGTTCGTCATATGTTCACCAACCCAGCCACTCCCGGACTTGAGGATGATGAGATCCAATTGGATTAGGCTGAGGTCGGTGCCACTGTTGAGGACACATAGATGACCACAGGGCCATATGGAGTCTTCTTCACTCTTACCTTTCCTTTACTCTTATTTTGTTAAGCATTGAGGACAATGCTTATTCTTATTCGGGGGGTGGAGTTTATTTGATATATTATGATGACTCTGTATTTTGATAATTCTTAGACATTTGGCATGTAATTAACTTAATACTATTTTCTTCTTCTTTCTCATTATGTATATATTCTCTCTTCTCTCTCATTATGTATATTCATTACGCTTTCAATAGATTTTTTCTTTATAGCTTCTTTTATCTTTATGTTTGCTTTCTTTTTGAATCAGTAGCTTTTTTTATTTAATAGCTTCTTTTTTATGTTTTAGTGAATAATAAGCCTTTGGTTTTCTTAATTCTATAGTTCTTTCCAAAAGTAGTTTTTGTGTGAACCGACTGACTCTTCCCAAATCCCAACGATGGATGGCGTGACAACCTTCTCAAGAGATTGAGTTCGTTCTTGGTGTTTAGGTAATAATAGTGGTAATAATGAATAAAAAGACTTAATTGAGTCATAATCGAAGAGTCAAACATGCTTCACTTGATACCAACATACTTAACTATGTGCTTATGTTTAAAAGTAAGGATTTTGGAAAGAAATAGCTCTAGTTAGTGACCTTTTGACTCTTGTGTTGACTTAGGCAATCATTGAGTTGTTTAATCGAACCATAGTGATTTTCAATCTTGAATATGTTCATTGTGGACCCTCGACTCTATCATCTTTAACAATCTAACTGCGTGAGAGGTGAGATATTTTTGTTGCAAGTCCAAGTACACATGAGAATGGTCTAGAACTTGTCCTGAATGTGTTTCTAGGCAAAATTTTAAGTTTTACTGGGCTTGAGAAATGATTGTAGGCTCTCCTTGACCCCCTTGAACTTTTTCACTTCCCAACAATGTTGTTATCCCTAGCCAACCCATTTGAGCCTTGAACCTTTCTCATTTGGTAATCATGTTACAAGCCTTTACCCGTTTTGTCGTGACCCTCTCTTGGCACTGGAGCTTTTCTTAACACTCTTGTGAAATAGTTGGCTAAAAACGTAAGTTTGGGAGAGAGACGAGGAACTTGAAATAGGTATCAAGACACAAAAGGAGAAAAGAAATGATGAGAAGGAAAGGTAAGAAAAAGAAAGAACAAAAAGAAAAATGCAAAAAGAAAGTGATAAGTTGAAGAGTTGAAGGGATTCAAAGAAAAATAATGATACAAAGCATGGAGAAATAAATAGGGAGAAAATGAATTCCATGATCAAAAAGAGTGATGTTAAGGTTCTTTAGTTTCCTCAAGGAAAAGAAAATGCCTCAAAGAATTGGTAAAGCATGAGCTGAGAACAGAAAATGGAGTGCTTAAGGAAAGATGAACTTATTCTATCATAGCATATCCAACCTTAGTCCAAAAGCCTTCATTGCATTCCGAAAAAGTTCTACGTGATTTCAAGCTGAGTGAGCTTACATTAGTGGTGATCTACATGAGGTACAAGCCTATGGTACTTAAAGTTGTACTTGCGACATTCTTTTGAGAGAGACGAGTGAACCTTTCGCAAATCTTTGGATTGAGTGATAAAATTCTTGAGCAAGATAGGCAAACGGAGAGTAGATGCGGAGGAGTTTGGGATCCACAGTGACCCACATGAAAGAGCGAGCTTCCTTGATGATACGAACGCGGAAGAAAAATAACAAGAACACAAATAAAATGATAGAAAGATAGAGATTTAGTAGAGAACCAACTAAGAAATTGAAAGAACATTTGAAATAAACAAATACCCACTCAATTTAAAACTTAATTGACCCAAAACTATAGCCCCCAAGGGAAAGCAATCCCCTTGCAAGTTCACCTTAACAAGTAATCAACCAACATAGGAATTCATCCTAAACACTCTCAATGAGTTTCTATTCACAATATCAAAATAAGCTAACCATAAAATGAGAGCCTTAAGGGCTATTTATACTAGGGAGCTAAATATTACAAATATAGCCACCAAATGTAGTATAGTCTTTAATTGTTGGCGAAATTATATATGTAGTCGTCCTGTTATGAAAGTATCCTCCAATGCTCGATGTCTATCTAGATTGTATCATCCTCTCTCCCTTAAAAGAAAGTCGTCCTCGAATTTGGACCTTCAAACAAAAGAAATGGAGCTTCATTAGTAAATTTTAACTTGGACATAAGCAAGTGCATTAAACTAACAAGTAAACCATATTTTAGCAAATTTATGGTAAATCCAAGCATCCAAACCAATAAGTAAGACAAATCTACCATTCAAACCAAAATCTAATGATACCCATAGACAAAACAAAGAATAAAAGCTACCCAAAATATGAGAACTGTCATGAAATACTTCCAATCTATACACCAAGTGTGCCCCAATATAAGAATTATCAAGAAAAGTATGAACTTTTATAGCATTATCAAGTCCAAGCATAAGCATAAGCCAAATAAACAAGTCATTCTTGAATTCAAACCGACATGAGAAATCAAGAATAAGAATGCTATGTTGAAACAAAATAAGCCTATTGGCTTCACCAATATTATCATTCAAGAAAGATTTAGCATGCTTTTTCTTAAACTCTTAACACCAATCCACATGAAAGTTATCAACTTGCTTTAAACTCAAAGCACTAGTGTAGTGGAACAAATTAGCTCTACCAAATATATGAGTGGAATAAGTTAGAAAGTTTACACCAAGAACTTTCTTCTTTTTCAAAAGGTTTAGCTTCCAAAACAATCTCATTCGTAATCTCAAACGACTTCTTAAAAATGGAACCTTTGATTGGTAAATACAAATCAAACTCAAAAGATTCCATCTCACAATCAAACAAGAAAGAATCAAATGGCTTAAAGATTGAAACTTTACCACTCAATTCCCTTCAAATAAGCAATCATCATCAATTAGAGAATGATCCTCAAAATAGAAATCATGAACAATAGCAATCAATGGATCAAATTCAACAAAATCACATAAAGATGAAATCTTTACGCTTTCCTCAACCTCAATCAATGCTTCTTCATAAGAAAATAGGTCATTCAAACCATCAAAACAATGAATCACTATATAGTATATCTCTACAACTCAAGAATCATTAGAATCAATAAATATACCCAAACTAACACTTGAAATATTACTATGCTCATCACAAGAAGAAAGAGTGTTAGGATTAGCAATCATACCTTGATGCACTTCTAAAGATTCTATTTTACCTCCTTGAAGAATGGAAGAATCTTCACTTTGGGCTAGGGTGGCTTTGGTCACTTCACGTGGAGTTCTTTCTTGAATACTTCCACTTGAATTTTTCTTCAAAAGATCTACACAATAAGCCAAACAACTACCAAAAAAAGCATTAGTCGTGAAAGAATTATAAGAAGAATGTCCCTCACTTGAACTCTCTTGTTTTTTCTCTTATTTCTTTTCAATCTTTTACTTTCCTTCTTTCTTGGCTCTCTCACTCAATTCTTTCATATGCCTATAGTCTTCACTCACTTGAAATGGAGTCAAAGGAGTAAGGACTATTTTTTTTTCATTTTCCTCAAAAGAATATTATTAGTCCTTACATCATGGAGAGCATCCTTGTCATATTGCCATGGCCTCCCCAACAATAAATGACATACTTGCATGGTCACCACATCAAAAATAATATCATCAACATACTTTTCAATTTTGAAACTCACCATGACTTGTCTAGTTAGTTTAAGTTCACCACATTCATTAAGCTATTGGAGTTTATAAGGACGAGTATGTCTTTGAGTCCTCATGTTCAATTTGTCCACCATATAAGCACTAGAAACATTAGTACAACTACAACCATCAATAAGAACACACTTGATCTTTAATCTTATATCTTCCATGGAACAAGTTCTCTCTTTGGTTAAATAAGGGGTGTCATATTCTACTTCATCATTACATTCGGCCTTCTCTTATTCACATGATTCTCTACTTTCTTCCCTTTCATAAGCTTCTTCCATAAGGATTATGGTTCTTCTATTAGTACATTCACTCATTTTATGGCCATATCCTTGACATTTGTAGCACCTATTAGAGTTAGGATTTTGGAAATAAAGTTTAGAATTGTTACCTCCCTCCTTAGACTTTACCTTTGGTTTACCTTTGTCATTTTGCCACTTGGAGTCAACTTTTGGCTTGTTTTCATTTGAAAGAGATTGCCAAGTTTCCTTATTTTTGCTCCATGAAGTGTTGTAATTTTTGGATTTGCTCTCTTTGAGTTGCCTCTCTGCTTGGAGTTTATTTTCAACCTTGATAGCCCCTTGGAGTGCCTCATGTATAGTAACAAATTTGTGCAAAATCATTAGGCTAGAAATTTCATGATTAAGCCCCGCCAAAAATCTAGAAATCACGAGTCTTCCATTATTATCAAGATTGGTTTTAACCCTAGTGGTCTCCAACTCTTCAAAGTAAGCCTCCATATTCTTGTTTCCTTTCTTCATATTATAAAATTTGGTAAGCAAGTCATTCACATACTCTTCGGGCACAAATCTTGCTCTCATAACCACTCTAAGAAACGCCCAAGAGTCAATGACAATATCTCCATTTCTATTTCTATCCCGTTTCTCTTTCTCCTACCAAGAAGAAGCATAACCAACAAGTTTAGAAATGGCATGCTTAAACCTCTTTGTATCGGATACATTGTTAAGCTCAAACATCCTTTCCATTTGTATTTCTCATTCTAAAAATTCCGCGGGGTCACTACTTACCTTGAAAGCAGGAAGTGAAGTCTTGATGTTATTAAGACCCCTTTCTTCTTCATCTCCCCATCTTCTGTCATGTTCTTCATTACTAAAATTTCCATCATAACCATAATCATAAGCATCATTCAAGTTTCTACCTTGATAGTTCCTACCATGCCTTCCACCTCTCCCTCGAAAGCCTCATTGTCTATTACTTGTATGTTGGACTCTAACTGATTCATCATATTGCGCGTCATAGTCCAATCATCATCAAAGTCATTTTGCAGTTGTTGTGGCCTAAGAGATTGTTGTTGATTCTCAATTCTTGCTTGTCTACCTTGTGAAAGTGGACCTTGTCTTGGTACTTGATTATTATCAACTTGTGGTTGATTGATTAGCCTTACAAAGTGTGGTGCAGTAGGAATAGAACTATTTTGTGGTGTTGCACTAGTTCCCATTCCTTGGATAGGATTAGGTGACAAGCCTTGCCATTGGTTAAGAAGGTTGTCATGAGATTTGACCATATTTTTCATGTTGTCAACTTTCATATCAAAGCTTGTAAAGCCTCCAAAATGGTCTCATTAGAGACTTCCTCCTTTGGAGTTGAAGTACCTCCAATATTCAAAGACATAGTACCTACAAACAAAGAAAACAAGTTAAAAAAAAATAAAATAAAAGGACCTCTCCAATTCACTCCCTTTGTGTATTGCTCAAATATTTCACTCAAATTTTACCACTCGTTTATCACTCTAATGTTCTTGGCTTTAGGTACACACTCTAATAATCTTACCACTCAAGCCTTTTTCCACTCTTAGATGAATATCCAAAGTTGATATCAAACTCAATCAAGGCACTTTCAAGCGGAACTTCCAACTTGAGGGCAAGAATGGAGTTTATGTGACTCAACAAAGAAGCTAAAGTAACTAACGGAAAATGAAAACAAGAAACTAACGACGAGGCTAAAGATAAAAGCACAAATAAAATTAGCACGAAATAAAATAAAGCACACAGAAAAACTAGTTTATCACTAAGTACGAACTAATACTTAAGTAAACTAGCTAATATAAGTAAGAAAATAAAGAAAGAAAAAGAAACAAGCTGAAAAGACTATTTTTGAAATTGGGCAGAAATGGGTTACCGGACAAAACTGGCTAATTTCAAAATTGTGCTCCAAGATGTGGTTATTCCTGCAAAATTCGAAATTCAGCATTCTTCCTCAAGTTCTTCATTTTTCAATCCCAAATTCAATCAAAAACACCTCAAATCTTCACCAAACCTCACCAAATTTGAGATACAAATCCCTACAACTCCATGAACAAACCTCAAGCAACAATTTCTTCAAACAACTACCAAATTAACAAAACCTATTTTCAAGTTTTGAAGCTTAAGCTTCAACAATGGAGTTTCTTCTTCAAGTTTCCACTCTAAATCAATCGAAACTTTAGTATTAGCTTCACAATGATGTTATGAACACTAATCCTAACTACCCATTCAATTTCAACCAAGAATTTTTACCTTTTGATTCAAACCTCAAATCTTTAATGCTTAACAATGGTGGATCCGATATTTTGACCACTCAAATCCCTCCAAGTCAGTTTGTTTCTTCAATTTTGAAGCTCCTGCAACAGTATAAATGATTTTCCAATCTCCAGATTTGCAACAAATTTCAAAAATTCTCAGAAGATATCTCCAACTTTCTAGATCCAAAAATTTTCAACAAACAACAACTCAAATCCAAATCACAACCACAAATAATTCTTAGATTTAAGTAACATTTCAGAATCATGCAACAAAAGTCGATCAAGTCTCTGAACAACAATAAATCCCACTACAGATTTGGCCAAGCATAAACGATTTTCTTTTTAATTTTATACTTTTTTTTGTTTTGGATTAAATAAACAGCGGCAATAAGGAAGAATTGATGGAACAATTCTTAGCCTAGGATATGACAAGATGACACGAACGCGAAAGCAAAATAACAATAACACAAATAAAAATTATAGAACGATAGAGATTTAGTAGAGAATCAACAAAGAAAATTGAAAGAACATTATAAATAAACAAATATCAAATCAATTTAAGAGTTAATTGACCCAAAACTATAGGAACAATCCTGAAGGGAAAACAATCCTGTTGCAAGTTCACCTTAACAAGTAATCAACCAATATAGTAATTCATCTTAAACACTCTCAATGGATTTTCATTCACAATATCAAAATAAGATAACCATAATATGAGAACCTTAAGGGTTATTCATACTAGGGAGCTAAATATTACAAATAAGCCACCAAATGTAGTATAGTCTTTAATTGTTGGAAAAATTATCTATGTAGCTGTCCTGTTACGAAATTAGCCTCCAACGCTCGATGGCTATCTAGATTGTATCATTTGATGAGTAAATTCAAGTCTTGATGCTCAAGTGTCACGTTAGAACTATTTGTACATAAACGTTTAACTTGTTGCCTTGTTGATAATTCATAAGTGGTATGAGTAATTGTTGGCCTCAATTTATGTGTGAATGACTCATATTTGATTAGATGGAATGGACCTTTACTTGTGGAGATGGGAACTAATTTATTTGCTTGAGGACAAACAAAAACTTAAGTTTGGGGGAGTTGATAAGTGGGGATTTTGACTACTTATTAGCACCTTTTAGTTTTTGTTTTAGTCCAAAAGTGTTTAATTGTGTTCCCGAAAACTGATGAAATGTGCTTAATTGAAGGAATATTGGAAGATGGACCCCCAAGATGAAATCCAACTCAAAAAGGAGTAATCTGAACTCAAGGCAAAAAAAAGGCACAGAAGCTCAAAAATGCGGACCACAGAAAATCATTGTGGCCGCAGATGATGAAGGAAAACCTAGAAGAGTTTGGTGCAAAATGTGGCCCGTCTAGGAGAGCTATGCGGCCGCAGATGTAAAAGTGCGGATCGCTGAAAAGCAAGATGCGGCCACAGTTACAAATCTGCGGACCGCTGAAAGAGTGCATTATGGCCGCATATCAGAATTATGCGGCCGCAGACTTCCAATCTTGACAAATTGAAGCATATGGAATTGTGGGGTCGCAGAACCTCCCAAAGGGTATTTTTGTCCGAAATTTCTAGCCCTGTATAAATAGACAAGTTTCACAGTTTTAGGTCAACTTTTAACATCAGCTGCTACAGTAGCTGTTTCCTTTTACTTCTTTTAGTAGTTTTTCATATTTGAGCTATTTTAACATAGATTTTATCATTTTAATCTTGCAAAATGAGTTTAATTATCATTTTTTCTTCTTTTTCTTCAATTTCAAGCATGAGTAGCTAGATTTTTACTAGGTTTATGACCCAACCCCAGTGTGTAAACCTTATGGGTGTTCAATTTAATGCTTGTTTATGGTTGGGTGTTTATTATTTAGCCTTGTTCATGCTTTATTTTGTGGAATTAATGGTTGCAAACATTAATTCATGCCTATTTGACTTGGTCTCTACTTTAGAAAGAGAGACTTAATCTAGGAAACTTGGCTAACAAGAAATTGGGTCAATCGAGAGATTGATAAGCCCAATTAAATGGTTCAACCTAGAGATAGTAATAACCTGACTTGAGATTTTATCAATCGTTTTATTCAATACCCATTTGGACTTGAGAAAGCCAAATTTGGTACAATCACTCTCTGACTGGTATTGAATGGGTAAATAAGTGTTGATAACTATAATACACCCCAATCAATAAAACAAGCATTAAGGTTTATATCCCATTAGGCAAACACCTAAGTGAAGGTCATAACCCTAGGCTTTTTACAAAACTTAGAAAACAACAAAAATAATTTCTATTAATTTTATTTCTCAGATTGCAATTTTAGCTTTCAATTAGACTTAAAAACAACCCAATTGTGTGGAAGTGTAAATTTAGATACGATATATACCCCTAACTCCTATCTATAGCACCCTGCGGAATTCGACCTCGACTCTTGTTGGGTACTATCATTGCAATCGACTATTCCATAACCTTTAATTGAGGTATGAAATTGGACAAGATCAATTTTCAGAGCTAAAGTGGTGGGAAAAGTAGTTAGCGGTTTTATTTCAAATAATGTAACTCCTTTTGTTGTATTTCAAATTCCAGCACTTATAAATAGAGCATAGCATTTGTAATTCACACAATTATCATGTTATAAGAAAATATGAGTTCTTCTCTCTCCTTCTCTCTATTTGTGCTTCATTCTCTTTTCTTGCACCTTTTTTCTCTTCTTTTGCTACTACTTCATTGGTTTATCAGTTGATACTAGACAATTGAGTATTAAATGGTATCAGAGCTCGGTGAATTATGGGACCTCGAAGAGCAGTTGATGTGGTAACCGGTAACCAACCCATGGAACTTCATGAACAATATGAAGACCTCGCAGCTCAACAAGTAGATCTGTGCACTGAATTGACTCAAAAGTATCAGGAGCTAAGGGAGGATCTGGATAAGAGACATGCTGAGCTACTTAATCTGGTGAATTCTTTGAAAAATCCTTTGATGGAATACATCTCAGCCAATAATCGAAGACAATGCATCCACTTCAACTACAACTAGGGACAAGGTACTTCAATCAGGTCAGGTCATCTTAGGACCTAATCCTTATTGTGTAAACTCTAATCGTGGTCATAACTTGTTGTTTCCTCAATTCAATGGGAAAAATATCAAAACATGTTTATATAGGATTGATCAGTACTTTGCTAAGGATGAAACTCCTCTCAATCAGAGAGTGAGACTAGTTGCTATGAATTTAGATGATGATGCCCTAGTTTGGCATCAATCCTATCTGAAATGTAGAAATTTACCTACACTGCCTACTTGGGATTAATATATCTCGGAATTAATTGAAACATTCGGTGAGGAATTTGCTGATCTTATGCTAGAACTCAAGCAGCTAAGGCAAACTGGTACTGTGAGGGAATTCCAGTTTGCATTTGATAGGTTACTAGCACAGTGTAGTTTAATTGTTGAACAAGCTATTTCCTATTTCTTAGGAGGTTTGAAGGAAGATCAGCTCCATTCTTGAGATGCATGAACCTAAATCATTATCCAAAACTTACAGGTTAGCTAGGTTAGCAGAATCAACCTTAGGTGCTAATGTTAGAACCTTAAAGTAGGCCTCATCTGGGGATGCTTTTCAGCTAGGAAGCATATGTATGACAATCCAGGTCTCAAGAGTCACCAGTATCACCAGCACACACATTCACCCAAATTGAGTTCACCTGTTAATTCCACCTCTATTGTTCCTAAAACAACGAGAACTATCTCTCCTATTGAGATGCAAAGTAGGAGAGCTCAAGGTCTTTGTTACTTCTGTGATGATAAGTTTTCTCCTGGGAATAAATGTACCCTCAATGTTTGTTTTGGAGTTAAAAGTTCCTGAGAATGAACTTACTGATAGTGGTAATAGTAGCAGTGAGACTGATTCACCAAGTGAGGAGTGGTCATCTCCTAGAAGTGAGCAGCATTTCATCTTCTTGTGTGCTATAACAGGAATTCAAGGTTCTCAAACCATCTATGTTACTGGTTATAGTGACAATATAACCTATTCAAATTTAATTGGATGGAGGTAGTACACATAACTTCATTGACTCTGAATTAGCCAAGAGGTTGGGATGCACTGTGGTTCTAACCAAGGTGGGATATGTCGGCCTAGGTAACAACATAATGGAAGTGACTTCTGGTATAGTTAGGAATTTCCAATGGATGTTAGAAGGTACAACATATGAATCTGACTTGATTGTATTTCCAGTTGGGAAGTATGATTTGGTCCTGGGTGCCTTATGGATGAGAACTCTAGGTCTAGTGATGATGGACAATTCTGCCCTTACCATGACCTATAACTATTTGAGTAAACATCATATCTTTGAATGGTGTTTTTTATGCTTGCAGACTATCAAGACCAAAGGTTGTTAACAAGTCCAATGGGGAAGAAGTGGAACTCTTCATACTACATGTCATGGTTGACCAACCACAACCTATTAAGTTGCATGCACTCCACATTCCAAAGATGAGGCAGTACTACAACTTCTTCATGATCTTCTCAGCACTTACATGGAAATATTATCTGAACCAACTGCCCTGCCTCCTAAAAGAGGTGTTTTCGACCATAAGATCCCATTGAAACCTGGTCTAAACCAGTTGACATTAGACCTTATAGGTATTCTTCGATGAATAAGGACATTATTGAGAAGTTAGTGAAAGAAATATTGCATCAAGGGGTGATCCAATATAGTAATAGTCCATTCTCATCACTTGTGGTAGTGGTGGGAAAAAGGATGGTACATGGAGATTGTATGTGGACTATAGATAACTAAGCCGATGCACAATCAAGGACAAGTTTCCTATTCCCATTATAGATGACTTACTTGACGAACTAACTAGTGCCACACTCTTTTCTAAAATTAACCTTAAGTCTGGGTATCATCAAATCAGAATGATGCCTGAGGATGTTCCCAAGACTGCCTTCAAGACTCACATAGGCCACTATGAATATTTAGTCATGCCATTTGGGCTGACAAATGCACCCTCTACATTTCAATGTTTGATGAACCACTTGTTTCAACCTTTCATGAGGAGATTTATGTTGGCCTTTTTTGATGACATCTTAGTGTACAACTTGACTTTAGTAGACCAAGTTCAGCATTTACCATAGGTATTTGAGGTTATGGTGCATCACATGCTATTGGCCAAGAGGTCCAAGTGTGTGTTTGGTGTTCCTAGTGTTGAATACTTGG
This sequence comes from Nicotiana knightiana, assembly GCA_005239525.1. Lineage (NCBI taxonomy): Eukaryota > Viridiplantae > Streptophyta > Magnoliopsida > Solanales > Solanaceae > Nicotiana > Nicotiana knightiana. The sequence goes on from ML406250.1 coordinate 46,442, forward strand.
GGCATTTTATTTCTGCTCAAGGTGTGTCCACTGATCCTAAAAAGATAGCTGCAGTGCAATAGTGGCCTACTCCACTACTGTCAAACAACTGAGAAGCTTCCTGGGATTAGCTGGCTATCATAGAAATTTTATCAAGGGCTATGGATTATTAGCATACCCTTGACTGAGTTGCTAAGGAAAGATAACTTCCACTGGACTATTTTTGCTGATCAAGCATTTGCTGAGCTCAAGAAAGCCCTTACTTCTGCACCAGTATTAGCGTTGCCAAACTATTCCGTACAATTTATAGTATAAATTGATGCATGTGGTGCTAGTATTGGTGTTGTCTTAATGCAATCTGATCACCCTATAACTTTCATTAGCAAAGGTCTTGCACCTAGACATGTTTCTCTTTCTATTTATGAAAAAGAACTCTTAGCTTTGGTGTTTTATGTCACCAAGTGGTCTCATTACTTGCTAAGTCAGCATTTTATTGTGAGGACTGATCAAAAGGCCCTTAAGTATTTCTTAGAGCAGAAACTTCAACTGAGTCTCATATCAGGTGGTTGGCCAAACTTCTTCCCTTTAACTTTGAAGTTTCGTACAAAAGGGGAAAAGAAAACGTAGATGCTGATTCATTATCTAGAGTTCAAGGTGCTGAACTCATGTCCTTACTTATGAGTTTTATGCAGGCTGATCTTTGGAAGAAAATTCAGGATAGCTGGTATGCAGATCCTGAGCTTGCTAACCTCATTTCTTCTCTCCAACACACTCCATAAAAGCAATTTACCTGGATTAATCAACAACTTAGAAGAAAGGGCAAACTTCTGGTTGGAAATGATGCTACTCTAAGAACTAAAATTCTCACACTTTGGCATTCCTCTCCTGCTGATGAGCATTCTAGTATTGATGTTACTGCAAGGAAACTTCTCTCTTATTTCTATTGGAAGGGTTTTAGAAATGACATTGTGAATTTCATCCACATATGCATTGTCTGTCAGAGAAACAAGTATGATATTGCTGCTTCTCCTGGTCTTTTGCAGCCTCTTCCCATCCCTATCTTCCTTGGACTCGCATTACTATGGACTTCATTGAGGGCTTACCAAAGTCTAAAGGAAAATCATTCATTTGGGTAATCATTGATAGGCTAACCAAACATGCTCACTTCCTTGCCTTATCTCACCCCTACACAGCCCAATCTTTAGTCCCTATTTTCTTAGATAACATTTTCAAGCTTCATGGTTTCCTAGCTTCAATCACAAGTGATCGGGACCCATCTTTATCAGCACCTTCTGGAAGGAATTCCTCACTGATCAGGGTGTTACTTTACAAACTTCCATTGCTTATCACCCACAAACAGATGGCCAATTAGAGGTACTTAATCGTTGCTTAGAAACATACCTACACTACTCCTGCATAGATTCACCTGCAGACTGGTCTCATTTCCTCTCCTTGGCTGAGTGGTGGTACAACACTAGCCCTCACTCTGCCATTCAAACTTCCCCTTTTGAACTCTTATATGAATACCCTCCTCCTCTTTTTTTTCCACACTTACCGGGTGATTCTGATTCTACTTCTATTGAAAAAGTTGCACTACTTCGCGAGTTCAAACTTCAGCTAGGCAAATTCCACCTTACTCGATCCCAACAAAGAATGCAAGCCCATGTTAATGCCCATAAGTATGATAAACAGTTCAAAGTGGGGGATTGAGTCTTCGTCAAACTCCAACCTTATAGACAATCCACACTTTCTCCATCCCCTTACCACAAGCTCACTTCGAGACACTTTAGTCCCTACCCTATTGTTCAAAAAATAGGTGTAGTAGCCTATAAACTCCCCCTTCCTCCTGAGGTCTTATTGCGTCCTATATTTCATATGTCTCAGCTGAAATTTTATTATGAAATCCCTCCCACTATTATTCACCCTTCTGTTGTTAATTTAGCCAGCCGGTATTGCCCTTATCCTGAAGTTGTTCTTGATCGTAGATTGATTAAAAGATGTAACAGGGTTGTCGCTCCGTGCTTGATTAAATGGACAAGCTTAGATTCTTCCTATGCTACATGGGAGTTGGCCTCTACTTTGAAAGCTCTATTTCCTTCCTTCACCCTTGAGGACAAGGGTGTTGTTCATCCGGGGGTATTGATACGAATTTTAGTGGTTAAGGGTGGAACCATTTGAATTTTAGTTGAGCTACAATGGAGGGAAAAGTAGTTAGTAATTTTCTTTCAAATTATGTAATTCCTTTTGTTGCATTTCAAATTCCAGCACTTATAAATAGAGTTTGTAATCCATACAATTATCATGTTATAAGAAAATATGAGTTCTTCTCTCCTTCTCTCTTTATCTCTGCTTCATTCTTCTTTCCTGCACATTTTTTCTCTTCTTTTACTACTGTTTCATTGGTTTATCAGCTGATACTCGACAATTGAGTATCACTCTCAAAAAAGGGAATATGCTAAAAGAAACATGTTCTAGAGTAACATCATAGGTGGTGGATAGATATCAAGTTTGAATTTGTAATATAGCCATTAGCCATAACTATTAACATTATCATATTTAAATTTTTGCTCTAACTCGAAGCTCCTAACAGATAATTCCTGTTTCCAAAATGAAGTACAACACTAATCAAAATAAAGAAAAGAAAAAGATAATTAAAATTTAAAAATAGAAATTAGCAAAATTTCCAAATGGAATGGTGTGCCAACCGTTTGGTGTTTAGTTTGTATTTTATTCCCTTTCCCAAGAATTAAAAGGAGGGAGAGTCAAAAGCCAAAATACCAAAGAAGGGAATTCACTTTTATCACCGGAATCTTCTGGGCTCTAGCCTCAACAAATTCATTTACCGTACTACAGTCTTTTTATCTATTCGTCTACGCTTCCCTCTGCTCGTTGCCTTCAGCTTTCTCTCTATCGATACAAGTGAGTTCATCTCTTATATCTTCGAAACCCTAGTTTCTGTGCAACCCAGGTTTTCTTAATTTTGTTGCACCTATCTTACTGTACTTACTAGGGTTTTCTTCTGATTCAGTTGACTGATTTGCTTGTTGTGATATTTAATCTTTAGTTTGGCGTTTTTTAATGATATATCATTTGCGATTGTGCTGATTGATTGAATTTTGTTTCACTATTTTCTATGTTCCTTTGCTTTTGTTTATGTGTTTAAGAGTCGATCTATTTATTGTGTGGATTGATTTGATTCTACAGATTCTTTAACGGATGGTATACCACGATAATAGAACTTACTTCAGTTTTATCTGGATTTGGGAGCCTAGCCTAGTTTGTTAGGTCAGCTCCAAAATGATAAGTTGCATTCGAATTGACAAAGTTCATAATTGTATGGGTTGACTCAGTGGGCGAGATGCCACAACTTCGAAGTTCGAGTCTCAATGGGGTAATTAAGCACCACAGTTGATCCTTACGGTGCCTAAATAAAAAAGACATTAGGAATTCTTTTGGTGAGCTGTAGGACTACCTCAATTCCTTGCTAGCACGAGGATGAATGATAAGGTTGCTCTGGTATAACCTTCTTGAGGAGGATTCAGTGTCTTGTTAGCTAAAGCTAAGCTATGCAAACGAGACAATAAGGATGTGTTTGGTACGAAGGAAAGGATGTGTTTGGTATGAAGGAAAATGTTTTCATGAAAAATGTTTTCTTGAAAAATGAGTGGTTTTATCACTTATTTTTTAAGTGAAAAACTTTTTCCGGAAAATTTTTAGTGCATGGTTAGAGAGTAGAAATTTTTTGTTAGAAAAATAATTTCTATGCTACTCTCCTCACCTCCCTTCCCCCAAATTCCCATATTTCCTGTGCTCTCCCCCACCCCCTAACTCAAATACCCAATTTTCAAGATTTTATTTTTTTCAAGAATTTTTGTTATTCTTTTAAAAATTTATACAAACCCAAAGGAACTAATGTTTCGAAGACAACATTGAAGTTTGTGCTCCATAACTAAAAAGAAAATACTCTATTTTTTGTTTAAAAAAAAGTACTCTTTCTACAACATGAAAAAAAAGTACTAATCCTATTGAAATTTTTAAAAAATTACTTTTTACTACATTATTTTGTTAAAATAAAAGAAAATATTTTTCCTACATCATGAAAAGAAAGTACTTTTTGTTGAAATGAAAGAAGATACTTTTTTTTGGATCATGAAAAAAAATACTATTGTTGAAATGAAAACGAAAGTACTTCTGTAACATGAAAAGAAAGTACTCTTAATAATATTTTTATTTAGGATGGGAGCAGGGTTTGGGTAGGGGGTGAGGGGTGGGTGGGGGTTGGTGTGGGTGGGG
>ML406250.1:68772-79148 GCA_005239525.1 Nicotiana knightiana
ACATTAAAACCTTACTAGGAAAAACATCGTGGAAAAAAGTTCTAGTGAAGGAAAAAGAGTACACATATCTAGTAATACGCATTGCTAGGTGCCTCATTAAAAACTTTATAAGGAAAACCCTGTGGGAAAAAACCTTAGTAAGGAAAAAAGAGTGCATCGTGTATTTTACTCCCCCTGATGAAAACCTTGTTTCAAATATTTGAGTCTCCGCATTCCAATCTTGTATACCATCTTGTCAAAAGTTGAAGTTGGCAACGATTTAGTGAATAAATCTGCCGGATTGTCACTTGAATGGATTTGTTGCACATCAATGTCACCATTTTTCTGAAGATCGTGTGTGTAGAATAATTTTGGTGAAATGTGCTTCGTTCTATCACCTTTTATAAATCCTCCTTTCAATTGGGCTATGCATGCAACATTGTCTTCGTATAAAATTGTGGGTCTTTTCTCACATTCCAAACCACATTTTTCTCGAATAAAATAAACTATTGATCTCAACTATACGCATTCCCTACTTGCTTCATGAATACCTATTATCTCAGCATGATTTGAAAAAGTAGCAACAATAGATTGCTTTGTGGAGCGCCATGATATGACAGTACCTCCATAAGTAAATACGTACCCGGTTTGAGATCGAGCTTTATGGGGATCAGATAAATAACCTGCATCTGCATAACCAACAAGATCTGCACTATCTTTGTTAGCATAAAACAAACCCATATCAAGAGTTNTGAGACCTATATTTGGTGGATTCCTTAATGCACTTTATTCAAATGACTGGGTGTTCTGCCTGTGCCTTCGGCCATATGCATTTCATGCACTTTTAATGTGCATTATGCTGATGGACTCCTCTCTTGTCTATCTGGTTTCTCGACTGCAAGTTCAATTGAACACCTCCTTTTCAGAGTAAATTATTTTATGCAAATCTTACTTTAGTTATCTTAATATCCTTGAAAGATTCACTTGTCTCGTACTGTGCCGCAAATATGCTAAAAGATCCTCATTCTCTTCTGGAGGGCAGAACAAATTCTTATTCACTTCAAGTGATCGAACAACCATTGGTGTACTCAATAGGTGCGCTTTGTCCATGTAANATGTAGCATTATCAAGATACATTAATGTACCAATTGCACTGAGATATGGTACTTCGGGACCAAGGAGTTCCTCATTCTCTTCTGGAGGGCAGAACAAATTCTTATTCACTTCAAGTGATCGAACAACCATTGGTGTACTCAATAGGTGCGCTTTGTCCATGTAAAAGCGTTTTAAGACCCTTTCTGTATAGGCACATTGATGGATAAAGATCCCTTCTGCTAAATACTCAATTTGCAGACCAAGACAAAGTTTTGTCTTTCCAAGATCTTTCATCTCAAATTCTTTCTTAAGATATTCAATTACCTTTTGGAGCTCTTCTGGAGTTCCAACAAGATTTATGTCATCAAAATAAATAGCAAGTACAACAAATTCTGATGCCATTTTCTTTATAAAAATACATGGACAAATAGCATTATTTATGTAACTTTCTTTCGGCAAATATTCACTAAGGCGATTATACCACATGCGCCCAGATTGCTTTAAACCGTACNAGGGCTCTTCTGAAGTTCCAACAAGATTTATGTCATCAACATAAATAGCAAGTATAACAAATTCTGATGCCATTTTCTTTATAAAAATACATGGACAAATAACATCATTTATGTAACCTTCTTTCAGCAAATATTCACTAAGGCGATTATACCACATGCGCCCAGATTGCTTTAAACCGTACAAAGATCTTTGTAATCTGATTGAATACATTTCCCGATATTTTAAATTTGCTTCGGGAATTTTAAATTCTTCAGGGATTTTCATATAAATTTCATTATCAAGTGACCCGTACAGATAAGCTGTAACCACATCCATTAGATGTATTTCAAGCTTTTCATGTAAGGCTAAACTGATGAGATATCAACTGTTATGGCATCCATAACGGGTGAATATGTTTCTTCATAATCGACTCCAGGTCGTTGTGAGAATCCTTGTGCGACAAGGCGAGCCTTGTATCTTTCAACTTCATCTTTATCATTTCTTTTCCGCACAAAAACCCATTTATGACCAACTGGCTTTATACCAGCAGGTGTTTGGACTACTGGTCCAAAGACCTCTCTTTTAGCAAGGGACTTCAATTCCGATTGAATTGCCTCTTGCCATTTTGGCCAATCAGATCTTTGTCGACATTCTTCGACAGATCGGGGTTCAAGATCCTCACTATCTTGCATAATGTTTAGTGCAACATTATATGCAAAAATATTATCCACCACTATTTCAGATCGATTTAAATTAATCCCATCACCAGTAGAACTTATTAAAAGTTCCTCACTCACCTGAGTCTCGGGTTCATTGATTTCTTCAGGAATCTCAGAACTAATCAGATCTTGGGTCTCTTCAGGAGATCCCTTCAAAGTATTATTTTGATCATTTGTCGATTTCCTTTTTCTAGGATTTCGATCCTTAGAACCCAGAGGCCTACCACGCTTCAGGCGTGTTTTGGGTTTACTAGCTATCATGCTAGTAGATGGTCCTGTTGGGACATCAATTCGGATAGGCACATTCTCTGCAGGGATATGTGATTTAGTAATCCTTTTTAAATCAGTAAATGCATCGGGCATTTGATTTTCTATATTCTGTAAATGGATGATCTTCTGGACCTCCTGATTACATATAGGGGTACGTGGATCAAATGAGATAATGATGAAACTTTCCACATAATTTCCCTTTTGATTTCCTTTTTCTCTTCCCCTAATTATGGGAAATTTGTTTCATTAAATCGACAATCTGCAAATCGAGCAGTAAATAAATCTCCCGTCAATGGTTCAAGATAGCGAATAATAGAGGGTGATTCAAACCCAATATATATTCCTAACCTTCTCTGTGGGCCCATCTTACTACGCTGTGGTGGTGCTACTGGCACATATACAGCGCATCCAAAAATTCGTAGATGAGCAATATTTGGTTCATGACCAAAAACTAATTGTGACGGAGAATATTTATTATAATGTGTCGGTCTGAGACGAATAAGTGATGCTGCATGCAAAATAGCATGTCCCCAAACAATAGTGGGCAATTTTATTTTCATAAGTAGTGGTCTTGCTATCAATTGTAGGCATTTAATAAATAACTCTGCAAGGCCATTTTGAGTATGAACATAAGCTACAGGATGTTCAACTTTTATCCCAATTGATAGACAATAATCATCAAAAGCTTGAGATGAGAATTCTCCAGCATTATCAAGGCGAATAGCCTTTATAGGATAATCTGGGAATTGTGCCCTTAATCGAATTATTTGGGCTAATAGCTTTGCAAACGCCAGGTTGCGAGATGATAGTAGGCATACATGAGACCATCTTGAAGATGCATCTATTAGGACCATAAAATATCTAAACAACCCACTTGGTGGGTGAATAGGTCCACATATATCCCCATGTATACGCTCTAAAAAGGCAGGGGATTCCATGCTAACCGTCATTGGTGATGGTCTAGTTATTATTTTACCTTGATAACAAGCATCACAAGAAAATTTATCATTTGTAAGAATCTTCAGGTTCTTTAGTGGATGTCCACTTGAATTTTCAATAATTCGTCTCATCATTATTGATCCAGGATGGCCCAAACGGCCATGCCAAAGCTCAAAAGTATTTGAATCAGTAAACTTCTGGTTTACGATAGAGTGTGCTTCAACTGCACTGATCTTTGAATAGTATAAGCCAGAAGATAAAGTTGGTAACTTTTCTACAATGCATTTCTGGCCAGAAATATTCTTTATAATATAAAGATATTCCTCGTTCATTTCATCTATTGTCTCAACATGATACCCATTTCGGCGGATATCTATAAAACTCAACAAGTTTCTTCGGGACTTGGAGGAGAATAATGCATTGTTTATAATAAGTTTTGTTCCCTTAGACAGAAATACAATTGCTCTTCCGGAGCCTTCAATCAAACTTATATTACCAGAAATTGTAGAAACATTTGCTTTTTCCTTATGCAAATAAGAAAAGTATTTCTGATCTTTGAATATGGCATGAGTTGTTCCACTATCAATTACACAAATATCTTCATGATTGGTCTTTGATCCAAACATAATTTGAGGATTATCCATATTCTTCAAAATGACATAAACAAAATATATTATAATAAACATTATTATCAAAACGTAACTTCTATTACATAACCATACTATCTACTACAAACAACAAAAATTAAAATATTTACATTTCTACAGATTCATCAGCGATTACATGACTTGAAACTCCTTCTGGGAGTGCAAAGTAATCAGCTACATCCAAATGCATGAAGTCTAAATTATCTTCAAAAATAAAATTTTCTTCAGAATTTTGTCTGTCTTCTTCAGGGAGGCTTGATAAAGCTCAACCAGGTGCTTTGGCGTACGATAGGTACGTGACCAGTGCCCTTTCCCCCCACATCTATAGCATGCATTTTCTGCATTTGTTGCTTGCACCGCTTCATGCTTTTGTTCCTTCCTTTTCCACTGCTGGTGGTTAGGAGGGTTCTTTGGTGCATTATTATTACCATGATTATATTTTCTTCCCCGACCACGGCCATGACCACGACTGGGGCCACGACCTCTTCCATACTTAGCTTGGTGGAAGTTCGTCTCATTCACTTCAGGGAATGGACAAGAACCAGTTGGTCGGCTTTCATGGTTTTTCATTAATAGCCCATTATGTTGCTCGGCTACAAGAAGATGGGAGATAAGTTCAGAATACTTTTTGAATCCCATCTCTCGATATTGCTGCTGCAGGAGCATATTCGAGGCATGAAAAGTGGTGAAAGTTTTCTCCAACATATCATGATCAGTAATATTATCACCACATAATTTCAATTGGGAAATAATCCTGAACATAGCAGAATTATACTCACTGATAGATTTAAAATCTTGTAGCCTTAAATGAGTCCAGTCATAACGTGCCTGTGGAAGAACGACCATCTTCAGGTGGTCATATCTATCTTTCAAATTATTCCACAGTATGACTGGATCTTTAACAGTGATATATTCTATTTTCAAGCCTTCATCAAGGTGATGGCGTAGGAATATCATGGCTTTGGCACGGTCTTGGTTTGATGCTTGATTTTTGTCCTTGATGGTGTCTGCCAGACCCATCGCATCAAGATGAATTTCAGCATCAAGCACCCAAGNTAGAGTCTCGTGCTGATAACGTGTTTTAAAATAATGACTGTAAAGTAAATAAACTAAAGACAAGTGTAGAGAGAAACTAATATATTAATGAACTTTAAAATTGATGTACATAATGAACTGAAATCTCCTCTATTTATAGAAGAAGGAAGCTGCTGTATAAGCTGCTACTGCAAGCTGCTGTGTAAGCTTCTTGTAAGCTGCTACTGTAAGCTACTGTGTAAGCTGCTTGTAAGCTGCTACTGCAAGCTGCTGTGTAAGCTGCTACTGTACCAGATATAGATAATCTTCTTCGGGGGGTAATGTTTATCCATAATGGAGTATCAAAATGATAAGATTTTTCAGGAGGCTTATTTTCAATAGAGTACTAAATAAATAAACATACTTACGGCAGTGTCCCATATGGATAAGCTTCTTCAGGAAGCTTATTTACAACGGAGTACTAAATGAACATCCATTATATAATATATATTTATAACAGTTGCAACATTGATTATCATGTTTTCAAGAAGGGACAACTCAGTGGAGTCGGGGCCTAAAGTTAAATCTTTTAGAGACCTTAAATATTAATAAAATTTGTAGACATATTTATTTTATTTTATTTTATTCTTCTAGACCTTATTTGTAAATATGATAATTATTTTTTACGACAAACTCTTCTAATACTGTCTTCCTAGTTGATAATATAGTTAATCTATTTAAACCTTCTTCCGATATTTAAAATATAGTTGATAATTTCCCTTTGAAAAAATATCTGTCAGCTAAGGGAACTGTGAGTGTAACGATCCGATTAGTCGTTTTGAGAGTTATAGCCCTGATCCCCTGTTTACTGCTTTCCCCGTATTTTTATTTTCTGCTAATGTGTCGTTCCAGGAGGTGTTGGTTGTGGTTTCGTAGTGTTTTGGGACACTTAGTCCATAAACGGAAGCTTAAGTCTTAGGATTTTGACCGTAGTTGGAACAGTGTGAAGACGACTCTGGAATGGAATTTCGTCGATTCTGTTAGCTCCGTTGGATTATTTTGGACTTAGGGGCATGTCCTCCCGGATTGTGTTTTGAAAGTCTATAGCTTATTTAGACTTGAAATGGCAAAAATCGATTTTTTTTGGAGATTTTGGCCGGTAGTGGACTTTTTGATATCGGGGTCGGATTCTGATTCCGGAAGTTGGAGTAGGTCTGTAATATTGAATATGATTTGTGTGAAAACTTTGGGGGGGGGGGGGGGAATCCCAAGCTCCCTGCTAAAAGATTACAATAAAAGAGAAGCATCACTTGACTGTTTTTGTTTGTTTGATCAAGCGGATCGAAGGGAGTACGATAGGGCATCATCTATCTGGGTCGTCAATCGGACGTGGTTTTATAGGTTTCTGCATCGATTGTGGAAATTGAAAGTTTCAGGTTCATTAAGTTTGAATCGGAGGGTGATTCGTGTTTTTAGCGTTATTTGATGTAATTCGAGGGCTCGACAAAGTTCGTATGGCATTTTAGGACTGTTTGGTATGTTTGATTGAGGTCCTGGAGGCCTCAGGGGTGTTTCAGATGCTTAATAGATGGAATTTTGAACTTAGGCAATTGCTGAAGAATTGTTGATTTCTGGTGTTTCGCACATGCGGAGGGGAGACCGCAGGTGCGGATGAAGGGGCGCAAATACGGGATTTGGCAGCCCAAGCTGGGTTCACAGGTGCGAAGGTAATTGCGCAGAAGCGGCCTCGCTCATGCGGTTAGACTGTGCGCAGGTTCGGTGTGGGTCGCAGGTGCGACTCTGTTGTCGCAAGAGCGTATATACAGGTGCGACGCTCCTCTAGCAGATGCGTACCCAGGGGACTTAAGTCATTTCCGCACCTGCAACGGAAATTTCGTAGGTACAACGTCAAAAGTGCGGCAGTAGGTCGTGGGAAAAGCATTACTACCGATTGATTGAGCTCTATTCGAGGTAAGTGGCTTGCCTAACCTTGTTTAGGGCAAATACCCTTAGGATTTGGTATTGATATGATATGTGACTGCGGTGTATGCGAGGTGACGAGTGCGTACACGGGATATTTATGGCAAAACCTATTTTTTTTACTGAGTAATTACATGTTTTCATCTTAATTGATTATACTAGCATGTGTAGTTATCCTTTTAGCCTAGAATAGCATGCCTACATGTCTTAATTGGTTAATTGAACTCTTTGCAGCATGCTTAGTGAATTCCTGCCTCTTTTCTTGACTTGTACTTAGTCTAAACTGTAGATTCTCTTGCTGTAATTGTTATCTTCATTTGTTTGAGTTGCATATTTACTTTGGGACGATATACCAAGAGATCCCCTGCATGTTTAATTTTGGGACTATGGGACGGTATCCCCGTAGATCCCCCTGCACATTTACTTTTGGGACTACGAGGCGGTACCTCGGGAGTTCTCCCTTCGTATTTATTTGGGACTACGAGACGGTATCTCGGGAGATCCCCTGCTATTTACTCTGTGTGTTGAACTATTATTTGTTGCATTTCCTTTTGCTTAAATTCTAGTCTATTATTATACTGTACATTTTCCTGTCTTATTTATTATTTACCAATGGGCCTGACCTGACCTCGTCACTACTCGACTGGGGTTAGGCTTGGCACTTACTGGGTACCATTGTGGTGTACTTATGATTCTCTTCTGCACATGTTTTCATATGCTGATTCAGGTACATCATTTCAGCCTCGTTATTAGTCGTGCACTTGCTGTTTCTACCGATACTTCGAGGTACATCTGCCGCGTCCGCAGACCTAGGAGTCCCCCTCTATCCCTTTGTGTAATTCTTTTTCTACTACTTCTAGATATTGATGTATAGAACAGATAGTAAACTCTTAGAAGCTTGTGACTTATGATGTTCCCGGTCTTTGGAGAAATTCTGTATGTATTATTTTTGAGAGTTGTTATTGTATATGCCGACTGATATTTCTATCAATTATTCATAATTGTTGTTGTTAATGGTTTAAATTTATGTTTTCATCTTCGTTGTTATTCCGCAACATTAGGCTTACCTAGTCATAGAGACTAGGTGCCGTCTCGACCTCTCACGGAGGGAAGATTGGGTCATGGAAAGTTGGTATCAGAGCTCTAGGTTCATAGGTGTCGTGAATCACAAGCCGGTTATTAGAGTGTCGCGGATCAGTACGGAGACGTCTATACTTATCTTCGAGAGGCTATGGAACTGTTAGGAAAAATTATACTTCTTTGATTCCTTGTCATGCGAAATTTGTTGACATCAAATTCTAAATTTCTGTATTCTGTTCTTTCTCACAGATGGTGAGGACCCGTACCGGAGGATCTGATGACCACGCACCCGCGCCCCCCTGCTAGAGCCGCTAGAGGACGTGGCTGGGGTAAATGCCGAGGAAGACCATGCGGTGCAGTCAGAGCTCCTGCGCGCGCTGCAACAGAGGATCCCCCATCAGCTCCAGCTAGAGGGCAGGCACCTGAGGTGCCTATTGCTGCACCAACCCTCCAGGAGATTCAAGCCCAGTTCATGAGCATGTTAAGCACCTTAGCTCAGGCTGGATTGATTCTACTATCCCCTGCCACATCTCAGGCCGGAGGAGGGGCACAGACTCCTGCAACCCGTAATACAGAGCAGAGGGTCTAGGTTGACCAGGACCTAGAGTTTATACCTATGCAGCTGATAGCTCTGGTCCAGCACGAGACGAGGACATCAGCTTTTGAGGCGGAGCAACTCAGACTTGAGAGGTACAAGAAGTACCACCCACCTACCTTTAGCGGATTGGCTACAGATGATGCCTAGGGTTTTCTAGAGGAGTGTCACCGTATTCTCTGTACTATGGGCGTAGCGGAAATGAGGGGTTTACTTTATCAAAAAATAAAAGACCATCTTGATGCATTTTATATGCTACATGTTGCATTCTTCAAGGGTATTTTGCGGACCAATGTTGGTTGAGGATAAATGAGAAAGAAACGAGGGTTTAAATGTGAAAATGAAGCAAGTGGGCCCGATTATCTTTTTCTTTTACAAATTTATTTATTTATTTTATTTCAAGAAAAGACCAAAAAAAAAATGAAAATGAAATCAAATTTTTTTTCACTTTCCCGTCTCTCTCCCCCCCCCCCCTAAAAAGGAGAAAAAGAAATTCCAAGAAGATTTTACATGTTTCATCATTTTTCAAAAAAGAAGGAAAGAAGACAAAAATATATTTTTTCCAAATCATTTTTTTTCTTAAATTCTCTCTCGTATCCAATCTTCCCGAACTAAGCATACCTGATTCTCGTCTTTTGGGGAGGGATATGTAGGCAACCAACATAGGGTCTGGTCTTTCTAGTAAGTCTTAGGTTCTTGGCTTCGCGGGGTCTTAGCCAAATCTTGCATGTCTAGCCACGTTCGGCCACATCGGTCGTTTTTGCAAAATAGGGATATTTTTGCCAAAAGTGGTTCATTGAACCATGTATCAGAGTCTTGAGTTCGCAACTAAGTGTCCCACTACCTTAAGGTCTTTCCTTCTTGAGTTTGCATATTTAGCCACTTCTGGCCATATCGGCCATTTTTGCAAAATGGGTCATTTCTGCAAATTAATTTCTAGGGCCATAATTATTGGGATTTTGAAGTCATATAAGCCTTAGTGAAGTATTTCCATGCCTTTGAGATCACTTTTGTTGAGTTTGCACTAATAGATCCACCCTTGGTCACGTAGTCCATTTTGCAAAAATAGCCCAATCATGTCTTGCATGTGTCCAATAGGAGGTTTTATGGCGTCGCATTGTGTCTCGAGTCACTAACTCTATTTGGTCTCATTTTTCTCATACAAGTGTGGAATACTTACTAGATCTTGAGCATGACAGATACCCCAGGACCATTCTAGTCAGGATCGTTGCATATATGAGTTGCTTGAGGATACTTTTATGTTTTGAGTCTGTCATTCATGTTATCTTTTTTTTCTTGTCTTGTACAGTAGTATCGAGTCTTTAAGGTGGTGTCATAGTCTAGTTGAGTTTTTCGTGTCTTTTGTTATCGTATTTCCTATTTTGTATGTGAAAACCAAAAAAAAGTTATAAATGAAAAATCTAAAAAGATTTTGTTTTTAGTTTATTTTGTCCATTACTTTTCCAGAACTACGCTTGGTCCGATTCATGTGGAACATGATACATAGGCAACCTACATAGGATTCGATCAAATTATTTTTAAAATTAAAAAAAAAAAAAAAAAAAA
>ML406250.1:79274-134733 GCA_005239525.1 Nicotiana knightiana
TAAAAAAAAAAAAAAAAAAGAGAGATGAAGCTGTGGGATGTGAAAAATGAGAGGAAATTGTGGGATGCAAAAAAAGAGCGATAATCACAAAGAAAAGAGAGGAAAGAAATGAGAAAATTAAGGAGATCAAGAGAGGAAGGGCAAGGAGAGTAAAATTGGTATGATGCCATATGACCTTCCCTCGAAGTCATCTTAGAACCGATAACTGTGACTAGGTGCATTGCACATAATGTGAGATTATCTTATGTTAAATGCCCTAATGCTAACGCGATGACTTCATTTTGTTCCCCTTTGTTATCTTCATTATAGCATAACGGTGGTTGGTTTGTGGTTCCTAAATTGGTAACTCTTCCCTGCAACATAAAGGCTGAAGGGCGATGGCAGACGACAACAAAATTGAGTTGGTTGATACTGGTGCCCAAAAATAATTGGTTGAACGGGACACTGGGTTGGTTGAAGAGTTAAGGATGTTAAGACAACACATGGCGGGCATGTATCAGTCTTGGATAGCTG
Organism: Nicotiana knightiana; assembly: GCA_005239525.1. Lineage (NCBI taxonomy): Eukaryota > Viridiplantae > Streptophyta > Magnoliopsida > Solanales > Solanaceae > Nicotiana > Nicotiana knightiana. The sequence goes on from ML406250.1 coordinate 79,788, forward strand.
GGAAAGCACCACCCCCGTTACCACCTAGCTTCCTAGATGCTACCCTTACCCAAGCTCCGGTCATAGTGCTAGATGATCCACCATACTCTCTAGATTTTCCCGCTTATCACAGCTTTCACAACTTCCCAAGTAGCTCCATCGTTCGCTCTCCAACTACCTTTCCCAAAAATAGACCTCATGTCATATCCACTACCTCCACGATCACAACTTCTCAACAACCTCTCCTCAGGTCCAACAATGAACACCAATTCAACCCTTTTGATGCCCAATACTACCCCCAGAGTTGGCCCACCAGGTCCCAGACTTATATAATCATACCTCTCAAAATGAGCCTCATGTTGAGAATGAAAAGTTTACAAGGAAAGAAGAGCGAGATAAGATGTCCAGAAAGCTGAAAGGTATAGATAAATCCTTAAATAACATGCAAGGGAGGGGAAATCAGGTTAACGTGTCTTACAATGACTTGTGTATGTTCCCTGATGTTCATTTGCCCGTGGGGTTTAAAATGCCAAAGTTTAACTTGTGTAACGGACGTGGAGATCCAGTAGCCCATCCGAGGGGTTATTGCAGTGAAATGAGAAGTTTTGGCGGGAAATATGAGTTGCTGATGGCGTATTTCAGTGAGAGCTTGAGTGGGGCAGCCTTGGAATGGCATATGCATCAAGACGTCAATAAGTGGTATGCATGGGATTACATGGCTCAAGATTTTGTTCGACACTTTCAGTACAATATAGACATCATCCCAGACCGCTCCTCCCTTGCTAAGATAGAAAAGAAGCCTAGTGAGAGCTTTAGGGAATATGGACTCAGATGGAGTGAACAAGCTGCTCGAGTCAGTCCTCCGGTTGATGAAGAAATTGTTAAGCTTTTCCTATAAGCTCAGGGACCCACCTACTTCAGTCATTTGATCCCTGCTTTGGGTAAACTTTTCAATGATGTGGTAAAAATGGGGGAGATGGTAGAAGAAGGAATCAAGTCAGGAAAAATCATGAGCTTAACTGCATTTAAAGATACTACAGAAGACATTCAGAACATCTCAGTGAATTTGGAGGGAAGAAAGAGAAATAGAAAAGATGTTGTTGAGCCCCGCCAACGACAGGATCCAATGGGCGTTCCTGCTCAATGCTTTCAGCCTCAATATCGACCCCATGAATATCCACGTACTCCAGATAATCCCCCCCCCCCCCNATGCTACTTCTCCCCACAAAATCCCCAAAGTCATACCTCACTTTCCCACTACTCTATCCATAATTCACCGCCATATGCTCCCCATCCACAGGACCTGCAATGGCCTGCACCACCTCCATAAATGTCTTACCCGCTTCCTCAAGCATGTCAACCACCTTCCCGCAAGAGTTTCCAACCGAGGTCGGAGTACAAAGCTTAAAAGGCAGCAGCAAAGAGAAAAGTCTTTCACTCCTATTGGAGAATCATATGCCAGTCTGTTCCGAAGGTTGAGGCAATTGGACATGTTGAGGCCGATTCAGATAAAAATGTTGAACCCCTACCAAAGAATTTTGATTTATCTCAAAGGTGCGCATATTTCTCTAATACCCCGGGGCACAACATAGAAAAGTGTTGGCATCTGAAAAGAGCGGTCCAGAAGCTTATTGATGCAGGTGATATTATCGTGCAAACTCCAGATACAGCGGATACTAGCCTAATTCCATCGCCTGTCCATAATGAGACTCATATGGTAGGAATGATTTGTGTTGAAAAGGAATATGAGAACTCTTCTGAATCCCGTGGAGGGCCACTTGCAGCGAAATTTTTAGCGCTATCCGTCTCGATTCTAGAAGTTGATCTTAAGAGCGAGTCGGCAAAAAGGACCCAAAAGCAATCTACTGAGGTCAATGTGATGGAGACTTGTAAAGGTCCTAATAATGTCGATGTGCGACTCAGTGGCTGAGATGTCGAGCTTGGTAATTGGAAAGGCGCTCCTTTTTTGGCTAGCCAGAGGAGTTTTTGGTGGTTTATTTTGTTGTCATTTCTGCTGTCCGGGTTATTTCAGGGTTGTAATCCGGATACTGTCTTGTGACTCAAACCCTTCTATCCTTTTATTTCTCCTAGTTCGTTTAGTAGTAGTAATTCGTTAGTGTTATCTAGGTTTGTTCCAGGGTTGTAACCCAAGTTTTTCTTGCTTGTTTTTGTTGTTCACGCTTTTTCACCATCAGTTTAATGTAATCTACTATTATCAGTTATTTCTTGTCCGTTTTGTTTAGTTCACTTTTTCTTTTGTTAAGTCTTTTCATGCTGACTCTAGTGACATGACATGCACGTGTAATTCTCAGCTTGGTCTTAAAATTTATTCTAATCACGAAGTAATGAAACAAGTTTTGAAGATGAATATTTGAGGGAAATAAGTAAAGATTTGGACATTTTGAGATCATTTAAAGCCTGAATTATGTGAAACTGGGGCAGATAGTTCGGGGAGTTAAGAGGACGATAAGAATTTGTTACAAGAGAGTGCGTCCTAGACAATTTGAAGCAAGCAACTTTGAGTTCAAGTGCATCTCAAGTTACAAGATAAATCCAAGAGTGTCTGCTCCAAATCGATGGAGCACATCCATTATGACAAAGAAATCACACAACGAGAGTTCTGCACTTGACAAGGCACTAAAGAAAGGTGGACGGCGTATCAGTGATATCAATGCCAAAGCTACAAAAGAGATGTTGTGCATGATCTTCCTTATTCATCTTCAAGTTGCATGTGTTGTACTTGGCATTTTTAGGGATTGGGAGGCCCTCTTTCAGCTATCCAAATATTTTATACCATTCGGTACCCCTTTTGAGCCTATGCTAACTTTCTTGACCTCCCCTATTTTGGAATCGAGTTAGAGTTATAAAAAAAAACATGCCCCATATGATTTGTTTTAGAAAAATCATTCCAGAAGAAAGTTTCAAAAAGAAAAAAAAAATAAACAAAAAGAAAAAGAAAAAGAAAAAAAAGAAAAAAAAAGAAGAAGAAAAGAAAAAGAAAATAGCAGCAACAAAGAGTAGTCATTCGAACTACGTTCGACCTGATTCTTGTCAACACAAGATACGTAGGTAGCCTTATGGTTCGGTCGCACCAAATAAAATAATTCATAATCCCACGAAGTCTGAGTGGGGCAGTTCTTCTTAAAAATTTTCATCTAAAAAAAAAAGCAATCAAATGCTCTTGTTTTAGAAACTGGGGCAAAGTATAAAATGGATTCCAAAAGTTGTAAATAAAATAACAATGTTGTCGTAGTTATTTTGAGCTTTTATAATATCCTTTCTTTCTAACTCTGTCCAAACCCTGTCCAAAATCCACATTACAGTCCAAAAAGACCTCCCAGATAATCTTTGAGAGTGCCAAGTTAGACATACGAGGAACATATGATAATTTTACCATGGTTAATGCCTTGCTATTTGCAGAATCAGAGGAAATAAGAAGAAAAGAACAAAAATGAGAGAGTCTTATTGGTGAAAACCCTCACGGGCACCATAAGGCGGTGTTGAGTTGAGAGAAAGAGCAAAATGAGATAGGCTTGATGGTGAAAACCCTTTGGACACTACAAGTCGAATAAGGATCGTGAATCATATAGGATAATCAGAGCATCGAAGCCCAGTTTCACGACTTAGAGATATAACAAGAGTTGAACATTAGACTATCTTGACATATTAGGCCATTAATCCAAAAATGCATGTCATGGTCATTAGAGTTGGTATCCACATCTGATAAGTTTCTACTTTGTAGTTTTCTTTTTAGATATCATGTCTTTCCATTGCCCCTTACTCTGTTCCTCTTGTTTTGTTCAAGTCCTTTTTTTGAGTAAGTTTGGTCAGAACAAGTGAGAAATGACTTCAAAATTTGCTACCAGCTTTCCAATTGCACAGAGTGGAATCTAGCTGGCACATCAAAGCGGCATAAGTCAGGAAAGAACAATATGCGCACTGATTTGATAACAATCGACGTGCTTTGGGATTCATGTGAAATGCAAAAGGTTAGGTAAATGTAAATTCATGAGCAATACATCAGGTATAAAATATTGGGGTTGAACGGATCGTAGGTGTTTTCATAGATAAGAGTTGATAGAGAAAGTGGTTAACCAATAAAAAGCAAGGTCTTCCAAGTGGAAATCAAAGTTATCATGGAAAGTACAGGAGCAACCGCCCTCAAAGTCAAGGCCACAAAGAAACCACCACATTCTAAACTCACAAGTTTTCTTTGTTTGAAACAGGGACGAAGATTGTGTCCAAATCAAAGCTTGGAAGCTTGAACCTTTCAGGTGTCATGCCCAATTTTGTCAGCACAATTGCACAAAGGCTGTTTGAGAATGTTTTTGTTACCTCCTAGGCATCCCTTAGTTGAGAAGATCATATACCTTTTGTTACCCCCCATTTTTACACAAGTCAAATTAGAGTATGACATATTGGTGGTTATTGAATTAATTATTAACTAAAGAGTCGCTACCTAATTATTTTAAAGGTGAATTCGGACACCTACTTTATCTATTATTAAGTTTGTGTATGGTCTACGAAACATCAGAAATTCTAAGGTAAAGGTTCAGTTAATCTTAAAGAGAAGGTGTAAGGCACTCCTTAAGATCCATGTTAAAATGGTTTACCAACCGGACTTAAGTTAATTGATCAAAATGTATTAAACTGTAAGTATAAATTACAGTTCTAGAGGTTGGAATGGTGATAGCCGAATAGAAAAATATATTTTGCAACTTCAACCTACATAGAGCCGCAAGTAGCCTTAGTCTAACAGTTCCAAAATCCATTATAATTGATTCTTACATAAAAGGAAATCGAGCATTCTAAAATCGTTATTAACCCCAAGCTACTGACTTAAGGTTGGATTCAAGCAAGAAGGTTATTCCCAAAAGTTTCATCACTTATCAGACTAAGTTATTAATTATATATATGTAAGTCATTAATTAACAATAAACTAAAAATAGTTAATAAAGACAATACTCATCAAAAGATAACAAGTAGTTAGAACAGAACAAAATAATAATCTATGCAATAGCCCAAAATCCACAAGACCCTCTGTTCTCCACTGTCGTACAGTGCAAAAGAATAATACGGACTCCGAAAGGATATGCAGTGGTGATGACTTCATGGAGAAAACGAGTCTCGCATTGAGACTCAAGGAAAGTTTCTCCAAAGTGTACATGCAAATAAATCAACGAGATAAACATTAGCGGGCAATTTCATAACTAGAGAAATCTATAAAGACTTGCACAAAATAGTTCAAAAGAAAAGGCTAACAGACTTGCAGCATTAGCGAAATCCTATAGAAATACTACTAGGCCTACATATATAAGATTTTTAATCTATGTTAAAATAGTTATTTGAGTTGTGTGAAAGTTATACACTCAAATTCACAACGTTCTTTTCTTTAAAATAAAACTACTTTAATTGGCACAAATTTTAAGCAAACAATGGAATTAGATACAAAATCTACACATGTACAAATTATTTTTAACTTCATGACTTAAAGAATAATGAGTTTCAGGTGCTTAAATATTATCACAAACTTACATCCCCGATACAATCAAGCCTTCAACAGACAACGAGAGAAAAGTTGAAGTTGGTTTTTATTATCATTCGAGCAAGCCAAACTACATTCCTATAAACGTGGTTTCTAGTATCAACTTACACAAAATAAGTCTAGTAATATAATAGACACAGTGAACCAAACATCCCATACCAGGTCCGAGTCTCGGATACAAATGTCTTTACCAACAAAACTATCTTTCCTACCTCGTGGGCATGCTTTCAAAAGGATGTTTAAGATATACACTACTGCAAGAATTTTTATCAACTTCTTAGAGAGATGGCAAACTTACTTAAATAACACAATTAAAGTTCTTTATCATGTCAGAATATTTTGCCAAAGTTTAAAATAGCTATACTATGTGTACTGTTATATGATTCATTATCCGTATCTATTTTGATGGCTTCAACTTTTCAAAAGATCAAGTTCGAGGGTTGTTTCCCATTTTCAAATTGGAACTTTGAGAGCTCGGTGTGAAGATATTTTTTGAGTTTTCTTCAAGGAGATTGTTGGAGTAAGTGATTTTAATCCAAATTGGACTATATTTCATGAATTTATTGCTATTTTCATCATCTAATTAGGGATTTGAGTTGAAAATTTGGGGGGAAATGGTAGAAACTTCATAGACTAAAATTTCGAGTTTTGAAAGGCGATTTGAGGCCGGGTTCGAGTAATTCGTGTATGGTTTGACTCGTGAGTGAATAGGTGTTCATATTTTGTGACTTTTACCCGATTCTGAGACGTGGGTCAGGGAAGGTTTTTTGGGTCGATTTCCTAATTTTTTACTTTAGCTTAGATTTCATTAGTTAGATTAGTTTCTTATAGATATATTTATGGTATGTAATTGGTTTTGGCTATATTTGCGCCATTCGGAGTCAGATATTCGTGGGAAAAGCATTTCTACTGATTGATTGGGTTTGGTTCGAGGTAAGTGGCTTGCCTAACCTTGTGTGGGGGAAATCCCCATAGGATCTGGTACTGATATGATATGTGAGCACCGTGTACGCGAGGTGACGAGTGCGTACACGGTCTTTGTGGAAAAACATGATTTTCTTACTGAGTAATTACCTATTTTCATCTTAATTGAGTATACTAGAATCTGTAATTATCCTGTTAGCCTAGAATAGCATGCATACATGTCTTAATTGCTTAACTGAACTCTTTGCAGAATGCTTAGTGAATTCCTGCCTTTTTTCTTGACTTGTACTTAGTCTAAATTGTAGATTCTCTTGCTGTAATTTTTATCTTCATTTGCTTGAGTTGTGTATTTACTTTGGGACTACGGAACGGTATCTTGGGAGATCCCCCTGCATGTTTACTTTTGGGACTACGGGACAGTATCCAGGGAGATCCCCCTGGACATTTACTTTTGATACTACGACGCAGTACCTCGGGAGTTCTCCATGTACATTTACTTTTGAGGGTACGAGGCGGTGCCTCGGGAGTTCTCTCTGCGCATTTATTTTGGGACTACGAGATGGTATCTCGGGAGATCCCCTACTTCTTGCTCTGTGTTGAAATATTATTTGTTGCGTTTCCTTTTGCTTAAATTCTAGCATGTTATTATACTATACATTCCCTGTCTTATTTATCTTTTACCAGTGGTCCTGACCTGGCCTTGTCACTACTCGACCAGGGTTAGGCTTGGCACTTACTAGGGATCACTTTTGTGTACTCATGCTACTCTTCAGCACATATTTTCGTGTGCAGATCTAGGTACATCATTCCAGCCTTTTTATTAGTCGTGCACTTGCTGCTGCTACGGAGACTTCGAGGCACATCTGTCGCGTCCGCAGACCTAAGAGTCCCCCTCTATCCCTTTGTGTAGTTCTTCTTCTACTACTTCTAGATACTGATGAGTAAAACAGATAGTAAACTCTTAGAAGCTTGTGACTTATGATGTTTCGGATCTTGGGAGAAATTCTATATGTGTTTTGTTTTGGGAATTGTTATTGTATATGCCGAGCACGACATTTCTATTAATTATTCATATTGTTGATGTTAGTGGTTTAAATTTATTTTTTCATCTTCGTTGTTATTTCGCAATGTCTAGTCGTAGAGACTAGGTTCCGTCGAGACCTCTCACGGGGGGAAGAATGGGTCGTGACAGCCAGTATACTAACTATAGAATACGATCTTTTTGTACTTTTATTTCAAGTAAAATTTTAGAATATTAATATGGAGCTAATTAGCTCAAAGTGTGGGTAGAACCATTATAAAAGTGAAAATTAATTTTAAGTTGGACTAAATAAGAGGAATAAAACAAGAAGTAGTTAATTTATTTAAACAAGAACTAGTATATTATATAGTACATAATATGAGTACAAAGAGGGTAATTGTTTCTATATTTTGAGACCTAAAGCAAGGGATTTGATTGCCTTGGGGTTGAGCAGCCCCTGTTTCCAAGCTTGTGACTCATCGACTCATCGTAACAACTAGGGGTGTTCATACAAATTCAAGAAATCGAACCAAACCGACAAAAAAAATCGATACTTTTTAGGTTTGGTTTGATTTTGGTTTTGAATTTTAGAAACCGATCAAATTTGGTTTGGTTTTGGTGAAAACAACCGAACCAAACTGACTATAGAAGTTGTTGTTTAAATTTATTATTGTCATGCCCCTTTTTCTCACGAAATCGGGTTTCGACATGTGACAACTCTTTTGGAGGTATTAGAAGAGGAGAGTCACCACCTAATGATTTTTAAGGCGCGTTAGGGCACCTGTTTGTAAATGACTCTAGTTTAACTAGTCAACACCACCAAAGATCGGGTAAGGGCTCAAGTTACCTCAAAGAGAAGGTGTTAGGCACTCCTCGAGGTCCATAATTGTGGGTCTCGCCCGAACTTAAATTTTGTGGATTAGTCTACGTGATCAAGTAAGCAAAGAGAATACAAAAATCTAAGAATTTTACTACAAAGCTATTAATGTGAATACAGAGGTACAACAATTTCACTTCTACTAGAGAGAAAGATAGGTAAAAAGGGGGGAGGGTCCTAAGTTTTTTAGCCTAAAGGATCATCCCGTGCAACATAAATAATATTTCGTAACTCCCTTGGGATAGGGTGTTACTCATATTATTCAGCGGACACAAACTATCATCTCCTGCTACCCGATTACTATGTTAATGTTGTTTACCTAAGAGCACTCTAATTCAATTCTAAAATGTGCACTACCGTCCCATACCTATGGTCCAAAAGGTTTTGGACCTCTATTTGGATGGTTCTAGACCTTATCTAGGCTGATAAAAAATGCAAAACTAGGCGACAAGCAAAACATATAAAGACTTCACATAAAAAGCAATTAAGGGCTCACATTAACCTCCACAGTATGTGTGATGCCTAAGTGATCTATGCATTTGGGTACAACAAAATCTGCTGGGAGAAATCCCATAATTATTCATACGACGTACATGAAGCAGTGTTTGAATGGTCTAACATTAACCAATTATAGCGAGCAATTATTTCCTATCGGTAGGATCTCTAACGGATAGTACTTTAGAGCTTATTTTATTGTCACATCTTAACCCTATAGGCATATTTTCTAGGTGAATAATGCCAAGTAGAATAAATGGAATCCTATAGGCATGTTTTCTAGTAGGCGATGAGAATTGAAAGAAATATCAAGGACAACTAATTCCTAAAGGCAGGTTTTCTAATAACACATAGCAATAAATATAATTGTAGCATTTTCTACTCATTTTTTCTAACTGACAGTGTGTGTGTGTGCGCGATTCCTCTAATGGCATGGTTTCTATAGTGTACATAGTAGTTAAACAACACATATAGCAAATAAATTTTCCAAGTCCTATAGACATATTTTCTACACATCTTTGCATGAAAATATTAAATTCTACCCATTACCCCTTTTTACTAACACCCCAATCGATTATACAAAAGTTATTACAGGCCCAATAATGAGTAAAATACAAATGTTACACAACAATGACAATAAGCCCACAGTAGGCTCAAAATGAAATATCCAGCATTTTATGGGCCTTCAATAACTCTCACACAACATACCCAGACCTCTAATAAGGAGCCACATTCAACACACGTCCCCAGAATCCATAGAGGAGCCCAAAGTCAATTTATTGGACCATAGTGCCAAGTATCAACCAATACAACAGATAACAGGATAGAGTGAGATGAATAGGATTAGTTTGAGATTTAGGGAATGACTAAGGACCAAGCCCTAGTATGTCAGAGTTCACAAGGGACTCAATTGGACCCCGAGCAGTACTCATACTAGGGAGGTCAATGGTAGAACCTAGGTAGCCTTGGCTTTCAGTCGGCTAAGAATGAGAACTCAAGAGAGCCTAGGGGGCAAGTGAAAGATAGTAAACCAAGGTTGAGAGACAAAGTTGAGGGGATACAAACATAGTCACATATAATGGATTATCAAATAAGCTCGAGGGCTATAGAACAGACTTAGCAAAGGTTCAGGAAAAAAAAAACAAGTTCGGACTTAGTGCATAAGTAGTCATATATTAGCAGAACATGTTTGTAGGATTGGTGAAAATAACATGCACATATTCAAAATAAAGGAAAAGGTCCAAATTATACTAAGTGTAGGTCCTAATGTTGCAAGAGAGAGTCATATTAATTGGCAGCAGAACAACATTTAGACACGATAAAAGCAGATTACAACTACTGGTGAATCAGGGGGTTAAAAAATGCTAAAGGGCATACTGATAGAGAGCAGGGTCAAAACATGTTAGGTAGGCAAGCTATCATCACAGAAATTCAGAATAGGATAGGAAAATGGAATTTTACCATGTAGTGAGTGTACACATTTATGTTTTGAACATGATCGACTAGCTAACGAAAGAGAGCACAAATTATGTAGGCAAAGCATATTCGAATAACAAGATTGATAGCCAAAGGCAAAATTTAAACACCAAAAGATTCTAACAAGTGTAAAGGTCCCAAACAGTAGTAATTCTTAACACATTGACTAGTCAGACTTGAAAAATATCTAATTTAATAGAACCAGATTTAGGCATGCTTGAGGCTGAAAGTTAAAGAGACCTAAAAATTGAAGAAAGCAGACAAAATTGCACATAAAAACATCCCAGAAAACATATTAAACTGACGAACTTCAGGAGTGATAACATATCCAAATCACAGATACATAGGAATGAAATTACAAAGTCCAGTAACTTACCAGTTAAGCGAAGAATAGTAAAGAATAAACTTCCACAGAAAACCAGAATCCCAATGCATCAAAGTTCCCAAAAGCTTCGATGAACTCAAGGCAATGTTCGCACTAAGAACAGGTTGAGTAACAAGGTGTTAATGGCCTTGGCTTTCAGCTAGCCAATACAAAATACAAAATAAGAGAGTAGCAAAACCCCAATTTTAGTGAAGAAAAATTGATTCAAAGTCTGTCCCGAGAAGGAAAAATGGGAGGGTTTATATAGAAGTCGAAAATTGAACAACCACATAAGGAAATAAAGTAAATTAAACAACAAATAAGGAAAGCAAACATGCAAATCAATCAAAATTGATTTAAGAGAGAAATCTGGTAAACCCTAGTTTTTTTAGGGGAAGTGTAAATCACAGAAATCCAAACGAAATCGGACTCACATAATACAGTGTTGAACGTATGTAGACAAATCAGTGCTCAAAATCAAAGATTCGAACCCTTTTTTGTTCGATTTTGTATATTATTGCTTGCCATATTTAGGCAAGCACTTAGGTAAGACCACAAACGGACAACCAGTACCAGAAACATTCGAATATGGTAAGAAAATATTAGTCAAATCCCATTAGGAGAGGGATTAAGGAAGGGCGGCGATTAGGGTTCTTCAGAGAAAAGGGGAGAGTCTCAGGGCGGCAGGTTAGAGGGAATGAGGATTAGGGTTTGGGGTTGGGTAGTTAAAAAGGGTATGCTAATTGTGGGTCGTTGATCTTAGAGATCAATGGCCATGATTTTAAAAAGGGACTAGGGCAGGTTAATTAAACGGGTACTGACCGGGTCGTTTGGTTTTTGGCTGATGGTTCTAGGCTAAGGTATTGGGCCTTTTGGTCTGAAAATTGGTTTAAAAATTGGGCCAGCTCACTCAATTTATTAAAAATAATTTTAAAAAAATAGCTAGTAAATAAATAAAAAATATTTTGTATGAACTAAAATGATTTTAAAATAATTATTTAGCATTGTACAAATATAAAATACTATTTTGACATAAATAGTATAAATAAGGAGCCTTTAATATGAATATAAGCTATTATTGTAAAATTAAATAAATAGCTTAAAATGTAAACATAATTATATGAAATAAAGTGAAAAATATTATGAAACATGTATGAGGATGAAAAAATAGTAATTTGGATGATTAAGTCATCACAATAATTTTAAGGGATAATTACTGAATTTTTATGCAATTTAATGCAAGAAAAATTAAATTTAAAAAGCCCTAAAATTATGAAAAATTATAAAAAAATGCTCGTTAAATCTCGTAAATTAAATAATAATGCGAAATGATATTTTGAAAGTATATATATTATTTGAAAAATATATGAGGGCAAAATTGGGTATCAACAACTGCCTCTCTTTACCCGAAAATGATGAAAGAATTATCGGGTAAAGAAAATGATGAATGGTTTTGACCAAATGATGTGATTTGAAAAATGGAGGTCGAACCCTGGTTCCTGATTTGCCTACATATCCCTGGTGTTACAGGAATCAGGTCGTGTGTAGTTCTAGATCCAACAGTGAACTGAACCGATGAAGTTGTTACAAGAATGGTTGTATGCTTCAGAAAGGGTTCTTTTGGGTAGGACAATATCAGATGAGTTTATACGAAATCATGAACGCGAATTTGAAGTGTTGCTGAACAAATATCTGAACGGTCATAGAGCGAAAGGCGGGAATTGATGGTGGTTAGTTACGTTTGAAATAATTGCTGGATGTGAACGTTGGACGAAAACCAAAGCGAAGGTTGCTCCCTTTTGAAGAACGGTTACTTCCTGGATTACCTGCAAAACTTAAAACATGATGCATGCAAGTATATATGGATTATTGTGAGAATTTAAACATGATGCAAATTCCCTGTGGACCGTGAAGGTTGTCTTTGGACGGTGAGGATGATGTCCTTAGACCATGATATCTCGGGCCATGAATAATGTGATAAGGGATTCGCAGGCCATGAAATGATGTCTTCACGCTTTGAGAATGGTGCCTCTGAACCATGACGCCTTTGAATAATGATGTACATTTTTAGATATCCTCGGGCCATGGAATGGTGTCTTCCGGCTATGAAGATGATTCCTTCAAACTATGACGCCTTTGGACAAAATGGAAATGTTTCAGTCCATGAAATGCAAAGATATGATGTTTTGTCATATGTGAAGACAAGACAAGACAAGGTTTAGTCTGGTGTAAAATGAGGGAAATGCTTCGCCCTGGGTGAGTAGAGGATAATGCTAGGTCTTACATGGCGTAATTGAGATAATCTTTAATCTTGAGGAAAACACAGTGCTTAGTATTATGCAAGAAGGGGGGAAGTGCTTAGCTTCATGCAAAGAAAGAGATGATTCTTAGTCCCATGCATGAAAGGAAGTGCTTAGACTTATGCAATTAAGGAGGTAGAGCTTAGCTTCATGCAAATAGGAGACACTGCTTAGTCTTATGCGGGAAAGGCAATGCTTAGCCTTATGCAGGAATAGGAGACAATGCTTAGTCTCATGCGGAAAAGGCAATGCTTAGCCTCATGCAGGAATAGGAGACAATTCTTAGTCTCATGCGGAAAACGCAATGCTTAGCCTTATGTGGGAATAAGAGACAATGCTTAGTCTCATGGAAAGAAGGCAGTGCTTGGCCTTATGCAAATAGGGAGGCAATGCTTAGCCTCATACAAGGAAAGGTAGTTCTTAGCCTTATGCATTTAAGGAGGCAATGCTTAGCCTCATGCAAGAAAATGATGAGTGGTAATGAGAAAGTAGAGTATTTCTTAGTTGGAGGTGCTTGTGATTAGGTAATTTGTTATCTTGAAGGTAGTGACCTGATGTGTCTGCAGATATTGTTGTCTTATAATGTCTGCATCCAAAGAAAAGTAGTGAGTTTTGTGGGGGAAGGTTGGTCCGTGCTTTCGTCTTCTTGATTTTCTTTTGCTCCTGTCTCGAGATCCTGTTTGAGTTACTCTAAGTAACTTCTGGCTTTTATAGAAATAAAGTTTTCTAAAACATGTGTGCATTTGATGAATGTAGTTATTTGAAATATAGTAGTATGTAATGTCAAGTAATTTAGATAAACCAATGACTGTAACATATTTTAGAGACATTGTGACCTTCTTGCTTTAATTTTGAGGGCCCCCCTCAAAATTCTTCCCCAGTCTAAATGCAAATCTTGACTTCTCTGCATATGACGAAGTTGGATGGACTTGCTTTAGAATTTTGGGGGTCCTGATAACTTGGATTTGTGCCTTGTTTTCCGTTCCTCTATACATGAGTTTTGGATATAATTGTACACAAAGTGGCCCTGAAAGCTTATACGTTGTGCTTGTTGCAGGATTGAACCAGAAATAAAGACACCCAGTCTAAAATATGTTCAAAACAGGAGTGAATCCGGCACAAGGATCAAAGACAACAAAAATTATTAGGAAAAAGGCCACCGCGGCCGCGGTCCGCGGTGGCATTCCAGAGAGGCTGCAAGCTAGGCAAGTTTTCACCGCGACCGCAGTCCTCATTTCGCGATTCGTAGTGGAATTCCAAAGAGGCTGTAATCAAGGAAAGTTTCCACCGCGGCCACGGTCCTCGTTTTGCGGTCCACGGTGGCATGATCCAGAGAGGGTGCAGGCAAGGCAAACTTCCACCGCGGCCGCGGTCCTCATTTCGCGGTCCGCGGTCCTCATTTCGCGGTCCGCGGTGCCTCACTTATAGTTCACCGCGGTCCTTATTTTGTGGCCTGTAGTCGAGCCTTATCTGAAGCTCAGCAGCCCAGTTATTTTCGCGGACCGCGCTCGTGTTTTCGCGGTCCGCGGTGGTCCCGCAGGGGCAGTTTTGTCCGAAAATTTGGCAGACTATAAATAGACTATTTTGTAATTTCTTTACACATCTTGTAATTTCTGAAGTAGAGAGCACGTGAATATTTTAGGGTTTTCATCTTTCTAGCTTTGTTCTTGTATTTAACATTGAAACTTCAATTTCATTGTTAGGAATCAATTAAATGGGTTCTTCTTCTTCTCTATCATTCTTTTTATCTTTGATTATGAGTAGCTAGAATCATTAGCTAGGGTTGTGGCTCAACCCTAGTGTGGGTATGTAATGGATTTTTGAAATTAAGGTTGGGAAATTAATGGGGGTTGGCTATTTAGGCTAATTTAGGGTTTCTATTGCCATAATTAGTGGTTGCAAACACTAATTAGCCTTTTCATGACTTGGGTCTCTCAAGAGAATGGTAGTTCCAATCAATTGGGTTAAGCCCAAAAATGGTAAAACCCTACTTGAGCCCTAATTAACGGGTTAAACCTCGAGAGAGTAATACCCTACCTAAGCCTTAATTTCTTGATTAATTGGCACCCAATTGGCCTCGATAGGGGCAATTAGGTCATAATCACTCAAACTACCGAGAAGTATAGAGTGGGCACCTTAGTGCATTGGTTATAGTTGTATCCCTAACCAATTCGCCGACCTTAGAATTGAAACCCGTTGTGTATTCACCTAGGCAAAGGTCACGACCCTAGTGCCTTTATCAATATCAGAAAACAATAACAAAAACAACTTAGTCATTAATTAGCTTACAAACAATAGTGTGCACTTAGCATAGTTCAATACCAACAAATGTTTAGAAGTGCAATTAGAAACACTCGACCCATTTAGATCACTTGGACACTCACCCCCATTATAGACTCCCTGTGGATTTGATCCTAACCATTCGGGTAAAAGCTACACGATCATTGCCTTCCTACTTATATAGTAGTGTGGGTGAGGCGTGATCACTTTTTGGCGCCGTTGTCGAGGACTCTAACGGTGTGACTATCTTTGTGACTAGAAGTGTAGTGTGTTTTTATTTCCTTCTATTTTTAACTTCCTTGTTTTGTCTACTTAGGTACAATGGCTGATCCGCTAGGAAATGTGATTCCGGGGGAGGAGGTTTATGACAAACAAGAAGAGGAAATTAATCAACTTCCTCCACAAAGAAGGGGCCGACAGGCCAATATACAGGATGATATCCCAGACCCTCCCCCACCTCCAGCTCCTAGAGCTGCCCTTCGGGTCCTTCCAAACAAGGGGTACGCTAGTGCCATAGTACTGCGAAGGATTCGAGCGAGGAACTTCCAAATCACAAATGTGATGCTCACTCTCCTAGAGCAAAGAGGATACTTCACCGGAGCAGCGCACCAGAATGCCTATAAGCATCTCAAAGGATTTGTCGATACCTGTTGGGGGAGTAAGCAAACTAATGTGTCGGAGGAAGCATTACGATTACAGTTGTTCCCGTTCTCACTTTGGGGAAAGGCATTGGATTAGCTTGAGAATCTCCCAAACCATTCTATATCCACTTGGGACGAGCTCGCGGATAAATTTATTGCAAAGTTCTTTTCCCCAAGCCACATGGCCCTTCGAGATGAGATTTTGGCATTCAAACAAGAGCCAAACAAGCCACTACATGAAATATGGGAACGCTATAGAACCATGGTCAAGGAGTGTCCGAATAATGACATGACCTAGGCTATGATAAAACAAACCTTCTACCGGGGAATCAACACGGTAAATAAATGTGTGGTCAACCAATTGGCAGATGGTAATTTTATGAAGTTGACGTACCCGGAGGCATGTGAGATTCTTGATGAAATGGCCGACACATCTTTGGCTTGGCAAAGTAGAGCAAATGTGCCTCAAGGGAAACCGGTGTGAATAGTCTCCACAAGGAACTCCAAGAACAAGGGCAAGCAATTGCCGAGCTCACAACAACCATGAACCAACTTGCTAAAGCCTAACTTCAACAATTGCAAGGGCCGAAGTAAGTGAATGCTATGGAAGGAGTGCATATGCAAGGAAACCAAAGGAGACCCCCGGGGAATGTTAGGAAAAATCATGGTGATCAAGGTGATCAAGGGCTGAGTGGTCATGACCAAGATGAAGATTATGATAACCAAGATGAGGATGTTATGTATGCAAACAACTATCAAGGGCAGGGTAATACTCAAAGCTGGGGGAATCAAAGGCCACGAAACTGGAACAATAACAATGCTAGGAAGAGGAGCAATACCAATGATCGTCAATGGAACAACAATAATGACCGAAAGTGGGGAACAACAACGAGGGGAATTGGAATGGAAGAAATAACAACAACAATTGGGGAGGCGAAGGTAGTCGAGGGTCGGGTTTTCAAAGGCCCCTGATGTACCAACAACCAATCAACCCTCCTTCATATCAATCTCATGGACAAAGTTCTTCAAGCTCGGATATGGGTCGGATAGAAAACATGTTCAAACAGATGATGGAGAGAAATGCAGACTCCGATGCCCAGATATCCTCTCACACTACTTCTATCCGAAATCTTGAAGTACAAATGGGCCAAATTTCACATGCCTTAAACACACGCCCAAAGGGTGCACTACCGAGTGATACGGTAGTGAACCCCAAGGGTGGTAACAATAACAACACCGGTCATGCCATGGCGGTGACTAGTTAGAGTGTAAAAGGTGGTGAAGCAAGTACTTCGGGGCCAAAGAAGGTTCTTGTCGATGATGAAGTTGTACCCCAAGATGAGTTACCAGTTGATTTGGAACAAGCAATGGATGAGCCAATTGAAGGTGAGACAAGAATTGACATTCATCACAATGGGGAAGATTTGGGTAGAAATGTGAACCCGTCTAGGGAGCACATAATTGACATGCCGGAACAGGTGGCCCCCAAGGCACCATTGCCTAGGCCACCTCCTCCCTATCCTCAGAGATTGGAAAAACAAAAGCAAGAGACCCAATTTAAAAAGTTCTTTGATATGATGAAGAGTCTTACCATAAATATTCCATTGGTTGAGGACTTGGAGCAAATGCCAGGATACGCTAAATTCATGAAGGACTTCGTGACTAAAAAGCGATCCATGGAGTGTGAGACCATTAAGATGAATCACCAATTGAGTGCTATTGTTCACTCCATGGCACTAAAACTTGAAGATCCGGGTGCCTTCACTATTCCTTGCACGATTGGGAGTACAGACTTTGCAAAAGGCCTATGTTATCTTGAGGCAAGTATAAATTTGATGTCGTATTATGTGTTCAAGACTTTGGGTATCGGACAACCTAGGGCATCCTCTATGCACTTGCAAATGGCGTACAGATCGATGAAGAGGCCCCTAGGTATTATTGATGATGTCTTAGTGAGAGTGGACAAGTTCATATTGCCGGCAGATTTTGTTATCCTTGATTGTGAGGTTGATTTTGAGGTCCCTATTATCTTGGGGAGGCCTTTCCTTGCCACCGGGAAGGCCTTGGTCGACGTTGAAGCTGGAGAACTTACATTCAGAGTAGGTGATGAAAAAGTGGTCTTTCATGTATGCAAATCTATGAAGCAACCCAACAACACTGAAGTTTGCTCTTTTATGGACCTCTTGTCTGAGGTTATTATTAACGATGCCAGTGCTATGATCCATGTGGATGACCCTGTGGAGTTGGCCTTTTTGAATCACGAGGACTCAGTGGTAGATGGTGTTCTTGAGAGCACCCATGCCCTTCAAGGCATGGGGTCTTATTCTTATGCTCACAGAAAATTGTCCTTGGACTTGGAGAACAAGAAGACCTCACCAACAAAGCCATCCATTGAAGAACCTCCTAATCTAGAGTTGAATCCACTTCCTTCCCACCTCAGGTATGAATACTTGGTCCCTCTTGTACTTTACCAGTTATTCTTTCCTCTTGCCTAACCCAAATGCAGGTTGATTCAACTTTAAAAGTGCTAAGGAGGAGGAAGAAAGCAATCGATTGAACCTTGGCGGATATTTGGGGTATTAGCCCCGCCTTTTGCATGCATAAGATCATATTGGAGGATGGCGCCAAACCCTCCATGGAACATCAAAGAAGACTCAATGAGTCTATGCAAGAGGTGGTGAAGAAGGAGATTATAAAATGGCTTGACGCGGGTGTTGTCTATCCAATTTCGGATAGCGATTGGACTTCTCCGGTCCAATGCGTTCCGGAAAAGGGTGGAATGACAGTGATAAAAAATGATAAAAATGAGATCATTCCTACAAGGACGGTTACCGGATGGTGGGTGTGCATGGACTACCGCAAACTCAACATGGTAACCCGCAAAGACCATTTTCCTCTACCATTCCTGGATCAAATGTTGGATAGGCTCGCAGGCCGGGCCTTTTATTGTTTTCTCGACGGGTATTTTGGATATAATCAAATTTTTATAGCCCCGAAGGATCAAGAGAAGATTACCTTTACTTGCCCATATGGCACTTTTGCCTTTGCTCGCATGCCATTCGGACTCTGTAATGCCCCGGCCACTTGCCAAAAATATATGATGGCAATCTTCACCGAGATGGTGGAGAACTTTCTGGAAGTATTTATGGACGACTTTAGTGTCGTCAGGGATTCTTTCGACGAATGCTTGGGTAATCTTGATAGAGTCCTTGCTCGGTGTGAAGAAACGAATTTGGTCTTGAACTGGGAAAAATGCCACTTTATGGTGGAGGAAGGAATCGTTTTGGTCCATAAGATTGCAAAGAATGGCATTGAGGTTGATAAGGCAAAGATCGAGGTTATTTCAAAGTTTCCACCTAATTCAGTGAGAGGAGTCTGTAGCTTTCTTGTCCATGCCGATTTTTACCGACGGTTTATCAAAGATTTCTCTAAGGTGGTGAATCCATTATGCAAGCTGCTAGAGAAAGATGCTAAATTCAGTTTTGATGAGCATTGTATGCAGGCTTTTGAACTCTTAAAACACAAGCTCACTACCACTCCCATTATCACGGTGCCGTATTGGAGTGCACCACTTGAGCTTATGTGTGATGCAAGCGATGTTGTTGTGGGTGTTGTGCTTGGGAAAAGGGTGAAACAAGTGTTTCATCCAATCGACTATGCCAGTAAGACAATGAATTCTGCTCAAATGAACTACACAGTCATAGAGAAGGAGCTTCTAGCTATAGTCTTTGCCATGGAAAAATTTTGCCCTTATTTGATGGGTTCCAAGGTCATAGTTCACACTGACCATGCAACACTCCGATACCTCATGACCAAGAAGGATTCCAAGGCAAGACTTATGAGATGGGTGTTGTTATTACAAGAGTTTGATTTAGAGATCGTGGACCTGAAAGGGAGTGAGAATCAAGTAGCCGATCATTTGTCCCGGTTGGAGGAGCAAGGACGTCTTTGTGATGGACTTGAGATCAATGATAGTTTTCTGGATGAACAACTCTTTTCAATATCAATGCGAGAGATGCCCTGGTTTGCGGATATTGCTAATTTCCTCGTCACCGGAGTTGTCCCTTGTGAGCTCTCTTCTAACCAAAGAAAGAAGCTTCGAAGGGACAACTTGGATTTCTATTGGGACGAGCCTTATCTATTCAAGATTTGCACCGATGGGGTAATCCGGTGATGTGTACCAGAAGAAGAGCAACTAGCTATCCTTGAGTCTTGCCACTCCTCACCGTATGGTGGTCATCACAGAGGGGCGAGAACTGCTTCTAAAGTGCTTCGTTGTGGGTTGTTTTGGCCCACTTTGTATAAGATGCTAGTGACCTAGTGAAGAGGTGTGATGAATTCCAAAGAGCAGGGGGAATTTCCAAGAAGGATGAGATGCCTTTAAATTCGATTCTTGAGGTAGATATCTTTGATGTTTGGGGCATCGACTTCATGGGGCCATTCGTGAGTTCGTGTGGGGACACGTATATCTTGGTTGCGGTTGATTATGTGTCAAAGTGGGTGGAGGCCGTGGCCTTACCAAATATTGAAACACGGAGTGTGATAGCCTTTCTCAAGAATAATATCTTTACTAGGTTTGGCACTCCACGAGCCATCATCAGTGATGGGGGGGGGTCATATTTTTGCAACAAAGCCTTCGACTCCTTTCTTTCCAAGTATGGGGTCAATCATAAAGTCACTACCCCGTACCACCCTCAGGCTAGTGGCCAAGTTGAAGTCTCTAACTGAGAGATAAAGAGCATATTATCCAAAATGGTCAATGTCAATAGGACTGACTGGGCCAAAAAATTAGATGATGCTCTTTGGGCTTACCGGACCGCCTACAAGACACCAATTGGGATGTCCCCATATGGTTTGGTCTTCGGAAAAGCATGCCACTTTCTGATAGAATTGGAGCACAAGGCCATGTGGGCCTTGAAAAAGTTGAATTTGGAATGGGATATAGCTGGAAATCTTCGGGTGGAGCAATTGAATGATTTGGATGAGTTTAGATTCCATGCATACTCCAGTTCGTCCTTGTATAAGGACAAAATGAAGTACCTACATGGCAAATATGCTCGAGGTAAAGAGTGCAAGGTTGGTGATTTGGTCTTATTGTTCAATTCTCAGTTGAGGCTATTCTCGGGAAAACTCAAGTCAAAGTGGAGTGGGCCTTTTGAAGTGGTATTTGTTACTCCATTTGGGGCTCTTGACCTCAAGAACAAAAGTGGTAAAGTCTTCAGAGTAAATGGTCACCGAGTAAAGCACTATCTTGGCAAAGTCGATGACAGCCACGTGGTGGAACTTCTTCATCTCAAATGATCCCGGTAACATGCGTCGTGCCGCAAAATTAAATCAGGCGCTTCTTGGGAGGCAACCCATGTGTCTTTATTTTTGTTTTCTTGGTAGAATAGGCTTCATTGTTTCACTAACTGGTTTTTAGATGTGTAGGATGATTTTAACACAAGAAATTTGGCTAAGTGTGGAAAAAGAACCTCTCTGGAATTTGCTTCGCGGCCGCGGTTGTCTTTTCGCGATCCGTGAAGCCCATTGGCTGCAACAATGGTTCACTGGATTTTGCTTAAAGTACCTCTATGGATTTTGCTTCGCGGCCGCGGTTGTCTTTTCGTGGTCCGTGAAGCCTAATGGCTGCAACAATAGTTCACTGGATCTTTCTTCGCGGCCGCGGTCTCCTTTTCGCTGTCCGCGAAGCCCATTTACTGAAGGATGCCTTTCTGAACTTGGCTCACCGCGACTGCGGTTAATTTTTCGTGGACCGCGGTGAGATTTTGCCTGAGCCATGAACAACTGAATGACCACGGACTGCGGTCGATTTTTCGGGGTCCGCGGTAGGTAAGAGGGGTAGACCCCGCTCTTCTCTATAAATAGGCCACTAGGGTTTCATTTCGTACTTTACGCACTTGAACTTTTCAAAGCTTCCTTGGACTGTGCCTTGATCCTGCATTCTCTAAACCTCACTGCTATCATCCAAACTATCATCCAAGCATGATTAATTAACTTCTTAATTTCTTCATTTTCTTTATTTCCATCTTCTTTTTCATAATTTTTCACTTTTTAGGCTTTGAAAATGTTAGGGATAGTCCAAAAAGGTTCATTTTAGTCCCTTGGAATAAAATTACACTGATTAATCATGTAGGGTTTAACTATATGAACACTTGAGCGTAGAAATGGTAAAATCTGGAAACCCTAGGTAGAAGCTGATTTCGCGGTCCGCGGTCCCTTTTTCGTGGACCGTGGTGCTTGTGTTTGCAACCCCGTGATGCTTTTTCATGAACCGCGGTCAAAATTTTGTGGCCCGCGGTCCTTGTTATTCAGAATTTCTACTTCTCTGGATCTTGCTTCGCGGTCGCGGTCAGTTTTTCGCGATCCGCTGTGTGAAGGTCCAGAGACTCATTTCCTTCAGAGGGTCACCCACCGCGGTCCGTGGTTGATTTTTTGTTGTTCGCGGTGGCCTTTAAGCTGTGCAATAGGTCTTTAATGTAACTTAAGTGTTTGTACAACAATGCTCTGGGAACTAACCATGTTCACCTATGTTTACTTTGCAAACAATGGTGCTATCTCGAGGAGGTAGTCGTAAACAAACTGGTCGAGGAGAATCTCAAAGGGGGAGAGGCCCGGGGGCACCCAGGCAACCATACAAAGTTTCAATTCCTCCTCAATCATCCGGATGGTCTACTCGGGCTAGAGAATCCCCTCCTTCACCATTAGGCAGTGAGTATGCTCCATCAGAGGAGGCCTCATCACAGTCATCTCCAGTGGACCCTATCTCCTCTCCCCCGGCCCCAGAACAGGCAGCCTCCCCAACTGATTTCGCCTCCAGCACACACTCATACTCTACTTCCCCTACAACTTCCTTATCTGGGGAGAATTAAAGTGATGGAAATGGGGATGAACCGGTGGTTGAGGGGGTCGAGCGCACTCGGAATTCGGATGCGTGGAAAGATCGTTTTGTTAGTAAGCCGGCCTTTCACAGGTTCAGGGAATTGTGGACCGCACGTTCACTCATTCCGGAGCGTACCTTTTCACTTAAAGAGTTGTCTACCTACAACCCAATGTGAAGCAGTAGTTCAGAGACAGAAAAGGGTGGTCCTACTTCAATGAGCATCTCCCCGATGCAAATGAGCACATAGTGAAAGAATTCTACATAAATTTGCTATTTCTTGCAAAGGACTCAAAGGCATCCCAAGTCCGCAATCTCACAGTGCCTTTTGATGGAAAATCACTCAATGAATATTTAGAGATGGACGATGTAGATGATTTTTTGTACCGGGAGAAACTAGCAGAAAAGGATGCAGCTAGAAATTAGTTGGCTTTACACTTGGCTAAGCCGAGGAGACTTCGGAGTGGCTGACTACTGTGAAGACTATCACCAGTAAAACCCTTAAATTTGAAGCTAAAGGGTGGGGAACGTTCTTATGCATCAGGCTAGATCCAACACATCATGACCAGACCCTCCCCCTCAGCGAGTTGTGCTGGTTGCATCTATCATGGCAGGGTACCCCATCAATGTGGGGAATGTGATTTCTGAGGTTATTAGCCGGGTTGTCAGCACATGTGATACTTCTTACACCTTTCCTCATTATCTGACAATGTATAGTGAAGACCAAGAGGTAACCAAGAAGCTCTTTGACACCAAAGTCAAGCCCAAAGCGCCCTTTTCTTAGTATGATTTGAAGGATGATGACAACCCTAAGAAGAAGTCAAAGGGTAAGTCTGTTGTTTCCAGTAGCCAGTATGAAGAGCCAGTGGTGGAACCTTCTTTTCCCCAGCCAGCCATTCCAGAGGAGGCTCCAGGCCCTTCTTCCTCCACCGGCACAAACATTCCCTCCACTAGAGCCTATCCCATGACTGCTCACCGGCTGAACCAGACACTGACAAGCCTCAACAATTGGATGCAGTCAACTACTACAAAGCTGACTGCAATATCTACAACGGTGGTAGCTTCAACTACTCCTCCTCCACCACAGGTCCCGCAGTCCATTGAGACACTCTGAAAAAGATTTTGGAAAACCAGAAGAAAATATTGGACGCGGTGGGTGCACATGAGAATGCATTGACAAAGCTGGCCAAAGAAACAAAGAAGTTGAGGAAGACTCGGGTGTCAAAGGAGGAGGTGGCTAAGTTGAGAAAGGAGGTGGACAAACTAAAGGGTGATCAAATTCCTCTGGAGATGCTACTAGAAGACCCTACAGAGCCACAGCCACAGCAGCAGCCAGGGTAGCAGTCAGTGCAGGAGGAGGATCTGGTGAGGCCATTGAAGAAGAGGAAGGTTATGCCCCATGCTTAGGACATCAGACTTGTACTGGCAGACCCTCCCACGGAGCAGACCCAAGCACAGAGCCAGGAGGCCCAGACCACCAAATCTCCAGCACAGGCAGCAGCAGACCCAGCCCCTTCATAGTCCCAGGCACAGGCAGCAGCAGATCCAGCCCCTTCACAGTCCCAGCCTCAGGCAGACCCTATCCCCTCACAGACACAGCAACATGGACCACAGCAGACCAAGGGCCAATATGGAGTTTTCTTTACTCTCTCTCTCCCATATTTTTGTGCACTATTTTGGTTATATAGCATTGAGAACAATGCCATCTCTTAGTTGGGGGAGTGGCCCTATAGGCATTTGATTTGGTTATATTGGGTTGTATAATGCAAACAATATTTTCTTTATTTTTCTTTACGTTATTTTCCATTTTGGTATGTAGATAAGTTTACTACTTTGGTATGTATAAGTTAACTATCCATTGTAAATATTCATCCCCTATGTATATTCATCTAATTCCCCTAATGTACATATTCATTCTATCCCATGCACTTTACTTTACGCACTTTTTCTATTTTATAGCTTCTTATTTTCCTTTCATAACTTCTTGTTTGGTTTTCGCACGAGCAATAAACCTTTGGTTTTCTTAACGCCACGGTTCTTTCCAAAGGTGAAATTTATGTGAACCGGGTGGCTCTTCCCAATGATGGATGGTGTGACAACCTTCTTAAGGGTTTGAGTCTGTTTTTCCCTTTATTTTATTTTTTTGTCTTTCAATAACGGTGCCTCAAGAAAAGCTTCACTTGGGCCTAACACAGTTGCCTTTGATCCCATGGTCATAGACAAACCATTGTGTTTAGGATGGTGATAGTGACGATCTTGAGACGCTTGTGTTGGCCGATAATCATCGGGTGGTTCTTCGGGACCAATTTTGTTACTCAAAACACAAATAAGGTCGTTGTGGTCCCTTGACTCAGTTTCTGTATCAATCATTTAGCTGTGAGTTGGGAGAAATTCGTAATTGCAAGTCCAAGTTCCATGCCACTAGTCTAGAACTTGCCCTGAGTGTTGTCCAGGCGAAATTCTAGGTGTAATTTGACTTGAGAAGTGACTATAGGCTTTCCTTAGCTTGAACAAACAATTGAACACTTCCATGACCTTCCAAAAGACATATTCCCTAGTCAACTCTTTTGAGCTTTAAGCTCTTTCTTTCAAAAACCAAGTTACAAGCCTTCAACCATTCTTTTACCCTATCTTGGCACCCAATCTTTCCTTGGCGCTAGGAAAAAAGCATAAGTTTGGGGGAGAGATGAGGGATGTGATGAAGTGAAAAAGAAAGCACAAAATAAAGAAAATAGAGAAGGCAATGAAAAGAAAGAACAGAAAAGAATGAACAAAAAGAAGAAATAAAGGGAATTGATGAAAAAAGTGTTGCCAAAAGTTTGGAATGCATAAGAGGAAGATAAAGGGAATTTATGAAAAAGTGTCTCTCCAACCCTACAAAAGATAAAAGGACTCAAAGAGTCAAGAAAAATGTGAGAGCGGTAAAAATGAAGTGCTTAAGGAAAGATAAAATTCACTCTGACCAAATACTTCCTACCCTTAACCAAAAGCCTTCATCATGATTCCACAAAAGACTTGTATGATCTCAAGTCGAGTGAAACCTACATTAGTGGTGATTTACACAAAGGGCAAGCCTATGGTACTTTGAGCCGAACTTGGGACCTTTTCCTTGATGAGAGATGAGTGATTCCCCATATTCCTCATTCTGAGTGTCATTATTCTAAATGTGAGGTGCTTAGGGAAAGTTACGTAATAAGAGTCCGGGATCCACACTGACCGAGGTAGTAGTTATAATTTCACCGATGAGTTGAAACAACCCTTGAAGCTCTTGTATCACACTTGAAACTATGGTTTTGAAAAGTTCAAGCATTGTCAATGATTAATTTGAATTAGGGGCTATGGTTAGTCCCAATTGATGCTAGTTGAGGTCACCATTAGTACATCCGAATTTTTGTGAAATCTATCACAGGGGTGGGGCTTATTTTGTTTGCTTGAGGACAAGCGAGAGCTTAAGTTTGGGGGAGTTGATAACTTGGATTTTTGCCTCGTTTTTCGTTCCTCTATACATGAGTTTTGGATATAATTGTATACAAAGTGGCCCCGAAAGCTTATACGTTATGCTTGTTACAGGATTGAACTAGAAATGAAGACACTCAGTCTAAAATATGCTCAAAACAGGAGTGAATCCAGCACAAGGATCAAAGACAACAAAAATGATTAGGCAAAAGGTTACCTCGGTCGCGGTCCTCATTTCGCGGTCCGCGGTGGCATTCCAGAGAGGCTGCAAGCTAGGCAAGTTTCCACCGCCGCTGCAGTCCTCATTTCACGGTCCGCGGTGGCATTCCAGAGAGGCTGTAAGCAAGGCAAGTTTCCACCGCGGCCGCGGTCCTCATTTCGCGGTCCGAGGTGGGATGATCCAGAGAGGGTGCAGACAAGGCAAACTTCCACCGCGGCCGCAGTCCTCAGTTCGCGGTCCGCGATGGCTCACTTCTAGTTCACCGCAGTCCGTGGTCCTTATTTTGCGGTCCGCGATTGAGCCTTATCAGAAGCTCAGCAGCCCAGTTATTTTCACGAACCGCGGTCGTGTTTTCGCGGTCCGCGGTGGTCCCGCAGGGGCAGTTTTGTCCGAAAATTTGGCAAACTATAAATAGACTATTTCGTAATTTCTTTATACATCTTGTAATTTCTGAAGGAGAGAGCACGTGAATATTTTAGGGTTTTCATATTTCTAGCTTTGTTCTTGTATTTTTAACATCGAAACTTCAATTTCATTGTTAGGAATCAATTAAATGGGTTCTTCTTCTTCTCTATCATTGTTTTCATCTTTGATTATGAGTATCTAGACTCATTAGCTAGGGTTGTGGCTCAACCCTAGTGCGGGGATGTAATGGGTTTTTGAAATTAAGGCTGGAAAACTAATGGGTGTTGGCTATTTAGGCTAATTTAGGATTTCTATTGCCATAATTAGTGGTTGCAAATACTAATTAGCCTTTTCATGACTTGGGTCTCTCTTGAGAAAGAAGACTTGAGTCTAGAAATTAGTATAATAGGAAATTAGGGCATTATCAAGAGATTGGTAGTTCCAATCAATTGGGTTAAGCCCAGAAATGGTAAAACCCTACTTGAGCCCTAATTAACGGGTTAAACCTCGAGAGAGTAATACCCTACCTAAGCCTTAATTTCTTGATTAATTGGCACCCAATTGGCATCGAGAGGGGTAATTAGGGCATAATCACTCAAACTACCGAGATGTATAGAGTGGGCACCTTCGCGCATTGGTTATAGCTATATCCCTAACCAATTCCCCGACCTTAGAATTGAAACCCGTTGTGTATCCATCTAGGCAAAGGTCACGACCCTAGTGCCTTTTTCAATATCAGAAAAAAACAACAAAAATAACTTAGTCATTAATTAGCTTACAAATAATAGAGTGCACTTAGCATAGTTCAATACCAACAAATATTTAGAAGTACAATTAGAAACACTCGACCCTTTTAGATTACTTGGAAACTCACCCCCATTATAGACTCCCTGTGGATTCGATCCCGTCCATTCGGGTAAAATCTACACGATCCTTGCCTTCCTACTTATATAGTAGTGTGGGTGAGGCGCGATCAGGTCCTCCTTAAAATTCTGCCCCAATTTTTTATCAAGGCAAAAAATGAAGATTTTATTCAGATGCGACCGAACCCACAGGTCTGCCTACGTATCCCCTCTTAAATATGAATTAGGTCAAGCGTAGTTCAGTTACATCAAGTGAAGAAATGTAAGCAATCCTAAACATAGTATCTCTTGATTGCGTCTGAGTTGATAGGTTTTTGCCAAATTTCTCTGTCCATTTCTGCAAGTATGAGTGCTCCTCCCGTTAGTACTCAGTGAACCATGTAAGGCCCTTGCCAATTGGGTAAAAATTTCCCTTTGGATTCATCTTGATGTGGGAAGATCCGCTTTAGCACCAACTGCCCCAACGTGAATTGTCTAGGCCTGACCTTTTTTTTGAAAGCTCTGGACATTCTGTTCTGGTAAAGTTGAACGTGGCATACCGCATTCATTTTCTTTCCGTCAATGAGATCTCATCTTCTTATATGATTCTTAGCAAAATTTCTACTTCCGCAAGAATAACCACTTATGTATCGTATACCAATAAATAAGGAGTTGCCCCAGTTGATGTGTGAACCGTGGTACGATATCCAATCAGGGAAAATGGTAATTTCTCATGCCATTGTTTATGATTATCTACCATTTTCCTCAATATCTTCTTGATGTTCTTATTGGCAGCTTCCACACCTCCATTCATTTGCGGCTTGTATGTTGTGGAATTCTTGTGGTTGATCTTGAAAGTTTCACACATGGATTTCATCAGGTCACTGTTAAGGTTGGCGGCATTGTCGGTGATGATTCATTCTGGTACCCCGAATCGACAAGCAATACGATCCCGAACCAAATCTGTGACGACTTCCTTAGTTACATCCTTGTAAGATACAGCTTCAACCCATTTTGTGAAATAGTCTAAGACCACTAGAATGAACTTTTGCCCATTTGAAGCGGCGGGTTCGATTGGACCAATGACATCCATCCCCCAAGCACAGAAAGGCCAAGGTGCACTTGTTGTATTGAGTTCGTTAGGTAGAACTTGTATCATATTAGCATGCACTTGGCATTGATGACACTTTTGGACATACCTGATACAGTCAGTTTCCATAGTTATCCAGAAATATCCTGCTCTTAATATCTTCTTAGCTAAGACAAAACTGTTCATGTGCAGTCCGCAAGTTCCGGCATGTATTTCTTCGAGCAATTTGGATACTTCCTTGGCGTCGACACACCGTAATAATCCCATGTCTGGAGTCCTTCTGTACAGAATTCCTCCACTTTGGAAGAAGTGATTGGATAATCTTCGGAGTGTGCGTTTCTCAGCATGATTTGCGTGCCCCAGATACTCTCCTTTTGCCAAATATTCTTTGATGTCGTGAAACCATAGATTCCATCAATTTCTTCTTCAACATGAGCACAATAAGCTGGATAATTATGAATCCCTACTGGGATAGGATCGATGAAATTCTTGTCTGGGTGTTGTATCATAGAAGATAAAGTGGCCAATGCATCTGCGAACTCATTCTGGATTCTCGGAACATGTTTGAACTCTATTTTTGTGAATATCTTCATCAACCTTATACATAGTACAAATATGGCAATATCTTGGTATTATTTATAGCCCATTCTCCTAGAACCTGATGTACCAAAAGGTCTGATTCTCCAATTACCAGTAATTCCTGAACGTTCATGTCGATGGATAACCTGAATCCTAAGATGTAGGCCTCGTATTCTGCCATGTTATTAGTACATGGAAACCTGAGTTTTGCGGATATTGGATAGTGTTGACCTGTT
Source organism: Nicotiana knightiana (assembly GCA_005239525.1). Lineage (NCBI taxonomy): Eukaryota > Viridiplantae > Streptophyta > Magnoliopsida > Solanales > Solanaceae > Nicotiana > Nicotiana knightiana. Next base: position 109,398 of record ML406250.1, read on the forward strand.
TCTGACACTAAGACTGCTCCAGTACCCGCTCCCTTGAAGTTTGCCGCTTCGTCGAAGAACATTCTCCAACCATCATATGCTTCAGTGATGTCTTCTCCTACGAATGGTACCTCTTCATCAGGAAAGTACATTTTCAGTGGTTCGTACTCTCCGACTACAGGATTTTCTGCCAAATGATCCGCCAATGCTTGCCCTTTGACCGCCTTCTGATTTACATAGATGATGTCGAACTCACTCAGTAGTATCTGCCATTTTGCTAACTTTCCCGTAGGCATGGGTTTCTGGAAGATGTATTTTAGCGGATCCATCCTTGATATGAGATATGTGGTGTAGGCACAAAAGTAGTGCCTCAACTTCTGAGCTATCCATGTCAAAGTACAGCAGGTGCGCTCCAGCAAAGAATACCGCACTTCGTAGGGTGTGAATGTTTTACTCAGATAGTATATGGCCTGCTCCTTTCTTCGTGTCTCGTTGTGTTGTCCCAGAACACAGTGAAAAGCCCCATCTAGTACGGATAAACAAATTAGCAGAGGTCTCCCAGATTCCGGTGGGACCAGAACAGGTGGTTAGGATAAATATTCCTTGATCTTGTCAGAGGCTTTCTGGCATTCTTCAGTCCAACCTGCTGCGTCATCTTTCTTCAGCATTTTGAAAATCGATTCATATATCACAGTTGATTGTGCTATGAAATGGCTGATGTAATTGAGATGCCCTAAGAAAGTCATCACATCTTTCTTGTTCTTCAGAGGTGGAAAATCTTGGATAACCTTGACATTTGACGGGTCTAGCTCAATCCCTCGGCAGCTGATGATGAACCCTAATAATTTCCCAGCAGGGACTCCGAAGGCACACTTTGTAGGATTCAGTTTCAGATTGTACCTTCGAAGTCGATCAAAAAATTTCCTTAAATCTGCTATGTGATCTGTAGCCTTTTAGATTTGTTGATGACGTCGTCCACGTACAACTCTATCTCCTTGTGTATCATGTCATGGAAAATGGTTGTCATGGCTCTTTATAGGTGGCTCCAACATTCTTCAGGCCAAATGGAATCATTTTGTAACAATACACTCCCCATGGCATAATAAAGGTTGTCTTTTCGACATCCTCTTCATCCATCCAGATCTGATGATATCCCATGAAGCAATCCACAAATTATTGGAGTTCATGCTTGGCACAATTGTCGACAGTATGTGTATATTGGGCAACGGGAAGTCATCTTTGAGACTTGCTCTATTTAAGTCCTGATAGTCGACACACACTCTGTCTTTCCCATCTTTCTTTGGAACTGGCACAATGTTAGCCAACCAGGTCGGATATTCAACCACTTTGATAACCTTGACTTTGATTTGCTTGATGACTTCCTCTTTTATTTTCAAACTCATATCAGGCTTGAATTTTCTGAGTTTCTGCTTTACAGGTGGACACATGGGATCGGTAGGTAGTTTATGAGCCACTATGGACGTGCTCAAACCGGTCATCTAATAATAAATACTAAAAATAGGAATCCATTGATAAAAATTTAAAAACGTCAAACAAGTGTAGCTCGATGATTCTAGCATTTATTTTAAACAAAACATGCTTAAAACAGAATACTGAAAATGTCTTAGATGCTCATAAAATTGCTTTTAAAAGTAAGTGATGCTAATTGTCAGGCTACCTAGGAACTCAACGGGCGCTTGATGTGCAGCAGTCCAGTTCTTGAGAACAACTCTTTTTTCCATGGTCTGAATAATAAGGCCTTCTTCCTCCTCCTCAACTATCTCACTGCAATCCATGTCTTCATCATCCAAAAATAGATTCCTTATGCCATCTAAAACTTCATCTTCTTCGGACCCCCACATCATGTCAGCTTGACGGAATGACTGGTGCAAATATGGTATTGGTTGTTCTAGAGGGTAATAAGGACCACTCCATGGCGGAGACCAATTCTGATACTCTTGCTAGGTGTATTCATACCCAAGACCAAAAGTTGTACCATGACGCTTTAGTTGTATCTGTTTGGTGATCCCTTAGAGATTCTCACCGAGACCCTTGTCGGGTTCATACCCTGTCCATGACAATATGCTTTCTATCTTACTGCTCCACCATTTGGATCCCTCAATTGTTTTGACGCACTCAATGCGATGTTATGTTTCTCCACCCAACTTCATTCTATTCTCAACGACCGGAACAGTCTGATTGGTATAAATGGGATTACTTCCATCTCCATGGATAATCACTTCCTAATGGTTCCACTCAAACTTCACGGCCTGATGTAGAGTAGAAGCTATGGCCCCAGCGACATGTATCTAAGGTTTCCCAATAATAGGTTTTAGGTAGCAGATATATCCAATACTTGAAACTCAACATCAAACCAGGTTGGGCCTATCTGTAGGCTGAGGTTGATCTCTCCAATTGTGTCCCTTTGAGACCCATCAAATGCTTTCACATTCATACTTCCTACTCGTATCTCGTGTAGGACTTTATCCAATCTTATCAGAGTAGTTAGCGGACATATGTTGAGACTCGAACCCTCAACTATTAGGACTCTGGCGATGAACTTGTCCTCAAATTGCACTGTGATATGTAGTGCCCTGTTGTGACTCAGTCCTTTCGGTGGCAGCTCGTCTTCATGAAAAGTGATCTTGTGGCTTTCCAACACCTTCCCTACTATGTTGGCCATTTCTCCACTGGTGATGTTAGTGGGTACATTGGCTTCATTCAACACCTTCATCAGGTCATTCCTACGTGCCTCAGAGTTTTGCAACAGTGATAAAATGGATATTTGAGCAGGGGTTTTGTTCATATGGTCAACCATAGAGTAATATATCGCTTGCACCTTTATCCAAATGACGTTTGGGCCAGTCTCAATGACAGGCGACTTAGATGTATCTTCTTTGCTTGTTCCTCCCAAATGCTCGAGCGTATAAATCCTACCGGTTCTGGTCATACCTTGCGCTGAACCTGTTTCTTCCATTTTTACTTTTTTTTTCCTTCTTGCTTCCGCAACATAATACCATGGTATAACATTAGACTTATAAGACGGCATAGGTGATACCATCACGGTAAAGGGTGTTGTCACTTCAACTTCAAACGGAGTTGGTGCAGCTACCTCAACTTCAATCGGTGCCTGAGTTTGTACCATAATAGGTGTGAGAGTGACTGGAGATGTTTTAGGATTATCCCCTTCTTGAATGAGCCTAATTGACCCTTCGGAGTCCCATTATTCATCGATATCTATCATATTTATTCCTTCAACTCTGTGACCCGGGAGAGGATTGTTACGGACGTTGGGTGCGACTTCTTTTGCCTGTATGACTTTAGTGTCAATTAATGTCTGAATCTTATCCTTTAGAGTAAGACACTCATCAATAAGATGGCCCTTCATGCTTGAGTGATAGGCACATGTCTTGTTTGGGTTAATCCACTGGGAAGAGTTTTCCATAGCAACAGCGGGAATGAGAGTGACATAACCAGCATCTTTCAGGTTCTTGTATAGTTGGTCTATGGTTTCAGCAATTGGAGTGTATTTTCTGGGTGGTCTGTGGTCGAAATTTGGTCTTGGTTTTTGGTAATTTTGGCGGGCTGTTGGTGAGTGGTAATATGATGGTTGGGTGTTATAAGTGTGGTAGGTGGAGGCAGGTTGTTAGTATCTGGGGGTGAAGGATGATATATGGGTGAAGGTGTTTGGTATGTGAGAGGAGACTTTGGACCTTGGGCTACCATTACTTCACCCACTTCTTTCTTCTTGGAGATACCTCTTGACTGCAAGGCTATATTTGTGGCTAGGAGTGCTTTGAAGTTTGTCACCATTCCGCTTCTGATCCCTTCTTCTATTCTTTCTCCCAACTTGATAATGTTAGAAAATTTATGGTTTTCAATAATCATCAATCTTTCGTAGTATTGCGGGTCTTAAGATCTGACGAAGAACTTATTCATTTGTTCTTCTTAAAATGCTGGCCTTACTGTTGTTGCTTCAAACCTCCACCGAGTAGCATACTCGCGGAAGGTTTTCGTTAGTTTCTTCTTGAGGTTCTGAATGTAGAAAACGTCTGGCGCATTTTCTATATTGAACCTGAACTGATCCATGAAATATGATGCCATGCTCACCCAATTAACCTACTTCTTTGGGTTCTGACTGATGTACCAAGACAAGGCGTCTCTGGTGAGACTTCTCATGAACAGCTTCATACATATTCGTTCATCCTTGCCAACCTCTACAAGTTTTTCACAATACGTTCTCAAATGCACCTTCGGATCGCCAGTTCCGTCGAACATTTCGAACTTAGGAGGTTTGTAACCCTCCAGCAGTTCTACATCTGGCTGAATACACAAATACTCAATAATTCAAACCCTCAATACCTTTGCCACCTTCGACACTTTGAACTCTGCCACTAAGCTTCTTGAGTTATTCCACTATGTTCTTGATGAGCAGGTCCTTCTCGGTAGATTCGGGTATATATAGGGCTTGTTGTGGGGTATGGGGTAAAGTTTCCACATATATGGGATTGCTTTGGAGGACTCCAGGAATCTGGGCATAATGATGGTCATTGGTTGAGTTTTGGGGATCAGGAGTAAGTTGTAGGGCGTTTTGAGGAGTATGGTAAGTGGTGGTTTGTGGATATTGAGTTGGATGGTGATGGTGTTGCGGAGGGATAGGTACTGGTAGAGGATTATGGTTTTGAGGAGGTGTGGTGTATTGATGAGGCACGGGGGGATTTGGTGGATTTTGGTTTTGTGTGTTTTGGGGAGGTGCCGCATTTTGCGCATTTGTATTTTGTTGGTTGATGTCGGGGTCGTTTAAAGTGAGGGAAAGATTTTCCAAGTTCCGGACCTGCTCAAGTTCCCTTGTAGCTCCAATATTTTTTGTTCCAGACGTAGGACCAAATCATTCTGTGCTGGAGTACTCCGACCGTCTGAAGTTTCAATGTTCTTTGCGTGGGTAGCATTGTCTTTTCTAATACCACTCATATCATCCATCTTCGCTTTTGCTTTGTTCTTGGGATCACTTGGTGGAGGAGGAGGTGGAGGACCTTTGGATCTGGTGCGACATGCTGACGATGCGAGTATGCACGAACCAACCTTGGGGAATGGGAATAATTAAAAGAAAACAAAAACAAAAAGGTAACCAAGTCAGTAAGGAGTATCAAAAGAATGTTTGCGATATTGAACATGTGTTGAAAAATAAAATCGCATCCTAATTGAGGGACCTCGTTGTTCCTGAGGTAGGCCTAAGTGACACATAGACTTGGATAAATTTGATGCCAATAATAGCGTCATTTCATTAATGCGAATATGAATCAAATCCTTACTAAAACAACAATAATGAGAAAGTCACTAATGGCATTTGCCTTATTACAATCTAAAATGAATCTAGAAAGCAGTAAAGACATTGTTTCCTAATCTACTTGGCCCTAGAAGGAACTTTTCCTTGCTTGGCCCTCTTGGATCCGTCAATCAAGTTCCCCGGGTCGCGCATATCCAACAGTAGGTAAGCCCTCGCTACATGCCCTCCTTCATTGCCTTCAGTGTTCTGACAATCCGAGAGTCTCTTTCTCATCTTTCCCTCAAGTTCCATTAACCCTTGCTCCAAATATTCCAATCTCTTTGTTGATTTAGTAGAAATTTCTCTCCATTCCTTTATTGCTTCCATATCCACTTTGTATTGTTCCAAATGCCTAGCTTTAGACTCGAAGACCCTCTTGCGCAACATCCTATACTTGACTTGCGCTTCAGCAGTGTCATCTATAACCCTATTTTTCATATTAATTCCCGGCTTGACACCTTCTGCTATATCATCTACCAACCATGATAGATAGTAGTACACATGGCCGGCATGATACATGTCTGGCGCGATAGTATCCTTTTCCACAATTACCTTTTGATTCCACATATGTTGTTCCTTGAACTTGAATGGAATGACGTTCCTTTTAAAATCTGCCCTGTACTAGACCATGTTGGAAACCCGATGTATGACCTGTTTTCTTCCCGCTTGCCTTATTACCCTTATAGGAGCATAAGGATAGATTCCCCTTAACCTGATCAGCACTAGATGAGTAGTCTTTCTTGATCTGATGATGAACTCACTGCTAGGGAACCATTCAAACATCCAATGTACCTTTTCCTCAGTCAGATTGCTAAAGAAACGCACCCAGCTCACAGCTCTTCCAGGTTGTGCAAACCTATCTGGGATAAATGTCATTCTCTTTGGATGATGGTAAGCTATGTAGTAATTCAACGGTTGTCGCAGAAGCTCTTGGCGATATTCTCCCCTCTGGAAATGCTCTAATAACCAAACCTACAGCAACATATTGCAACCCTTGAAGTGTCCAAAACCCAGTTTGCATCGATCTAGAGCGCGGTACATTTCGGCCAAGATCATGGGGATGATAGTATAAGTTTGTCCCTTGATTCCTTCCTGTATTGGTAAAAAGAGTTTCACACGTAAGCCAGCTTTTGACAACTCAGCCAGTCACGTGGACACAAGAAAATGTGACAGCTGGATGTGATTCTTTGAAGAGGTACAGAACAAAGAGGCACGATTCAGTAAACCCTCGAGCTTATCAGCCACGGGAAACTCAACCTGATCAAAACAGGGGAGAGGCACGGTCATAATGAATCTAGACAAAGTTATGGGCAGATTCAAAGATCCACAATTGATTACTCGAACGTTATGTAACCGTACCCTAATTACTGTTATCCTTTGTAACAGCTCATTAATGTCATAATTAGTCATTAATGAGCAACCATATCAAGAGTTGTACGTTATAAGAATCTCATATATAAGGGAGGGGGATACAACTTGTAAAGGAATCTGATTCTCGAATATAATTGACTTCGCTTTTCTATATTTCTGCAATATTGTCTATTATTCATTTTTATCTATTTCTTTGATTATCAGTAACCCTTATTCATCTTAAAAAATTACTCAAAGGATCTAATTTTTTGGTTAAACAAATTGGTTCCGTTACCGGGAACTGATAATCTTTGTTTGCTTTTCAAGTGATATCCTCTGAACTATGTCAAACTCCAACGACAACAACCAGCAAAGGAGTGGAACCCCAGTTCCATCGCCTTCAGAAACCCCCACGTGGTTCAAGGTAATAATCCCCAGAAAGATCCAATAACAACAATGGTGATAATGATCAAACTGTGGAACAAGATCGTGTAAAGCAAATGATTACAGAGTATGTGAGCCAAGCTTTGCAAGAATTTGTGAAAGGATTACCGGCAGCGTTACCTACACCACCGACGCCACCCCCCAATAACACCATCACCATGGAAAATTATCAATCTGGGTTGGAAAACTCAGGAAGAGGAGATACTCCTAATGAATCTCCCGAAATGAGACCAGGTATATCTAATAACTCAGAATTACAAAATTTACTGCTAACCATGAAGAAACAGATGAAGGAGCAAAACGATCGCATCGAACAAATTCCTGGAGTACCACCTATCATCAAAGGCATTGACGTTGATAGATATTCTCAACAACCTTGGAAGCCAAGTGTGGCACCCTTGCCTATACCCAAGAAGTTTAAAATGCCTGACGTTCCCAAATATGATGGAACAACTGACCCACGTGACCATGTGACTTCTTTCACTACTGGGATAAAAGGCAACGACTTAACAAAACAAGAGATTGAATCAGTCCTTGTCAAAAAAATTGGGGAAACACTTACCAAATGGGCCCTAACCTGGTGTTCTCTTCTCTCTAAAAATTCTATTGACTCTTTTGCTGAGCTTGCAGATTCGTTTATAAAAGCACACTCGGGTGCACAAAAATTTGAGAAGAGAATGGAAGACATATTCAAAATAAAACAAGGAGACACGAAACTACTCTATGAGTTTGTAGAAAGGTTTCAACGAGAAAGAATGCAGTTACCCAGGGTGCCTGATAATTGGGCAGCCATGGCATTTGCGAGCAACCTAAACAATAAAAGCTCAGAAGCCTAAGATAATTCCCCGCTACAACATGGAACGATGTATATAACATGTATAGTACTAAACTCAGAATAGAAGAAGATATCATTGCTCATTCGTGAGATGAAGATCATTCCAAATCCAGACGTCCTGAATTAGATAGAAGATCAGGTAAAAATAGGTACGATCCTTACTTAGGACCCTCGGGACGCGATGTTCTCCCCAGGTTCGAAAATACTAGGTCGGACTATAGACCACAGGGAAGAGACGTAGTCTCATCCTCGTCTAGATCTAGAAAAGATCGAGATGACTAATCTAGAGGTAGTACTCAAATTGGGGATCATACATTTAATATAAGTACTACTGAACTTGTCTCAATATTGAGGAACATGGGAGACAAGGTGAAGTGGCCCAAAGAGATGCGGTCAAATCCAAGCAGAAGGAACCCATACCACTGGTGTGAATTCCACAACGATCATGGGCACAAAACTGCGGATTGCAGATTTTTACAAGGTGAAGTAGAAAATTTCTTAAAATAGGGCTATTTAACAGAATTGTTTAGTGATAAAGGTAAACAGGCATATATGAGGAACATGCATGATCCCTTAAAGCCTCCTTCTCCAAATCGAACCGTCAACGTGATACGCAGAGGTGAAGAATTAAACAGACTGATCTGCAAAACAACCAAAAAGTTCACAATTACACATGGAAAATAGGCTCGTGAAAATATGGAAGAAGACAATATAACCTTCGGTGATGTAGATATCGGCGGATTAATGCTTCCGCACAATGATGCTCTGGTAATATCTTCACTTATTCATGACACTAACATAAAAAGAGTATTGATTGATCCAAGCAGTTCAGTCAATATCATTTTGCTAAGAGTCGTGGAAGAAATGCTACTGGGGAATCAAGTAATCCCAAGGGCACGAGCCATATCAGGGNAATGTTGCATCAGGTAATTAAATTCCCCTCTGAATGGGGGAATTCAACAAATCAAAGGCGATCAGCAGACCGCAAGAAATATAAACTCTGTGGTACACTACAACAAGAAAATAGAGGTGGAAGAATTACGAGATAAGGGAATCTCCCAAGCAGGTAACGCCGCCCAAACAGGCATGGAAGAAATTACTACCCAAATAGGTACGGAAGGTATTATTGCTGAAACAGGTATGAAAGAAAATACTTACAAGAAGGAGAATCAAGTTACCACGGAAGGTGTACTATACCACACAGATGTAGATTCCAGACCGGACGTCATTCATGAACTGGAGGAAGATGAGCACATCAAAACAACTACGGAGGAGCTCGAAACTGTTCCATTATCTGAACAAAAGCTTGAGCAGAAAGTGTATATAGGCACGAGGCTAGGCCCCGCTCGATGAGGTAAGTTAATTGATTATTTAAAGGCTAACGCAGACTGCTTTGCATGGTCCCACTCAGATATGACAGGCATCCCACCAGAAGTGATGAAACTAAATGAAGATCTATCATTCGTACCTGTTAAGCAGAAGAAAAGAAAGCAATGACCATTCAAGAACCAAGTGATCGATGAAGAGGTAAAAATACTTTTGAAGCTTGGTTCGATACGAGAGGTAAAGTAACCTAATTGGCTAGCAAACACCGAGGTAGTACCTAAAAAGAATGGCAAGTGGAGAGTATGTGTAGATTATACTGACTTAAATAAAGCATGCCCCAAAGATTCATTCCCATTGCCACATATAGATCGGATGATTGATGCAACAGCAGGTCATGAATTATTGAGCGTCTTAGATTCATATTCTGGTTATAATCAGATTAAAATAAATCCATCAGATGAGGAAAAAACTTCCTTCATTACAAACAGGGGGACTTACTATTATAAAGTTATGCCTTTTGGCTTGAAAAACGCCGGAGCCACCTATCAAAGGTTAGTGACTAAAATGTTCCAAGAACATCTTAGAAAGACGATGGAAGTCTATATTGATGATATGTTGGTAAAATCAACGTAAATCCTTGTATCGAACAGAGGAATAGAGGTAAATCCCGCTCAAGTTAAAGCTATAGAGGAAATACCTGATATTTTAACAAATAAAAAGGAAGTTTAAAGACTAACAGGGAGAGTAGCAGCTTTAGGAAGGTTTATTTCTAAGTCTTTCGAAAAAAGTTTTAAATTCTTCTCAGTTCTCAAAAAGCAGAATCAGTTCGAATGGACTGAAGAATATCAGCAAGCCCTCAAGAATCTGAAGATTTATCTATCGAAACCACCATTGCTTTCAAAGCCAAAAGAAGGGGACATATTGTACATTTACCTGGCTGTTTCAGAAATTGTTGTAAGTTTAGTACTGGTAAGAGAAGAAAAAGGTAAACAATCACCAATCTATTATGTAAGTAAAACTTTTCTAGATGCTGACACTAGATATCCACATCTGGAAAAGTTAGCCTTAGCTTTAATAATGGCATCTAGAAAATTACGACCATATTTTCAATGCCACCCAATCACCGTTGTCACCTCATATCCTTTAAGAAATATTCTGCATAAACAGGAATTGTCAGGAAGATTAGCCAAGTGGTCCATAGAATTAAGTGAGCATGGAATAATCTATCAGCCTAGGAATGAAATTAAGTCTCAAATACTAGCTAATTTTATTGATGACTTTAGTAATAGAATTATACCTGAAGTAGAAAAAGAGTTACAACTCTTTAACGGTGCTAATACAGGATTATGGACCTTGTTCACCGATGGTTCTTCAAATATAAAAGGTGTCGGCTTAGGCATAGTCTTAATATCACCCACGGGTGAAAAGACACGACAAGCTATCAAGTGTTATCCTATAACTAACAATGAAGCAGAGTACAAAGTTGTTGGTCTTGAACTCGCACGGGAGCTCTCAATCGAGCAAATTGTGATCAACAGTGACTCCCAACTGGTAGTAAATCAGAACAGGGGACTTACATTGCTCGAGATACTAGAATGCAACAGTATCTTGAAAAAGCACGAGAGCTCGTGAGACAATTCAAAACATGGAAGGTAATGCAAATTCCTAGAGAGGAAAATGCAGAAGCAGATGCANAACTTAACCTAGGATTGGAGAAACGAAATTCTTAATTTTTTGCAGAATGGAACCTTACTTGAAGACAGGAAAGCAGCTCAAGCACTTCGCCGCAAAGTTGCACGGTACTGCCTTATTCACAACTCACTTTATCGCAAGATGTTCGGAGGACCCCTAGCTAAATGCCTCGGACCTAACCAAACGGAATTTATGATGAAAGAAGTTCACGAAGGACACTATAGAAATAACTCAGGGGCGAGATCCTTAGTGAAGACCCTAATTAGAGCTGGATACTATTGGCCTAAGATGGAAGAAGAAGTCGAGAACTTCGTATCCAAATGTGACAGGTGCCAAAGGTTTTCCAATAACATGCATCGACCAGCGGAATTATTGCATCCAACAATATCCCCATGGCCTTTCATGAAATGGGGTATGGACATAGTGGGACCTCTTCCCACAGCTAAAGGACAGGTACGGTTTTGACTCGTGCTAACCGACTATTTTGCAAAATGGGTAGAAGCAGAAGCGTTCAAACAAGTACGAGAAAAGGAAGATAAAATCTTATTATGGCGAAACATAATATGTCGTTTTGGAATACCAAAGGAAATCGTGTACGATAATGGCCTACAATTCATAGGCTAGCAAATCAAAGAATTCTTAGAAAGTTGGCAAATCAAGCGGATCACTTCAACGCCGTACCACCCCGTGGCTAATGGTCAAGCTGGGTCAATGAATATGGTCATCATCAACAATCTAAAAAAGCGGCTGGATAAAGCCAAAGGAAACTGGCCTGATGAGTTACCAGCGGTACTATGGGCATACAGAACAACTTCAAAAATAGCCACGGGAGAAACTCCGTTCGCACTTGTTTATGGCTCAGAAGCCTTAATACCTGTGGAGATTGGCGAACCAAGCATAAGGTTCTCAACAGCCATGGAGGGAGAAAACGACGACGAATTGAGGACCAACTTGGACCTGCTCGAACCATGGAGAGAAGCAGCATTGATATGGATGGCAGCTCAAAAACAAATCATAGTGTGTTATTAAAACCATAAAGCTCATCTCAGGTACTTCAAGATTGGGGACGTCGTCCTCAAAAAATTCTTTCAATCAACGAAAGAAGCAGGTGTAGGAAAGCTAAATCCAAACTAGGAAGGACCTTACAAAATCCGAGGTATAGCTGGGAAAGGCGCCTATGAGTTGGAAGCTATGGACGACACAATTCTACCAACAAGATGGAACGCCATCCACCTAAAGAAGTATTACTTCTAAAGGAAAATAATAGCCCCCCCCCCATCAGGTATCACACGTTCGATTTTATTTTGAACATTTAAAAAATTTACTAACTTTTTTAGATGATAGGCATAAAGGTAACCCATCACCAGATGATGATATTAGACCTGCAAAGATGCGAGGAAACAACACAATTCCCGGTCTAGGGTTACACTTTCTGATGGACTTTTTAAAAGGGTTAAGCAGTCATCATCTAAAAAACTATATACCTTCGAGTCCGGAATGTTTTTCCTTTTCAGGAAAAGGACCACAAGGAAGGAATAATCAAGTGCTCGAGATTTCATTCTTCAAAGCTCAAACACTTGGGGGACTATACAGTATGGAAGGCTAAGACGAAGCAAAGAAGACTATCAGAAAGTCAAAAGCTCGAGCCTGAAGACCCATCTACCCAACGAGACAAGTGACACGAGCAGAATCGAAAGAAATCAAAAGAGCCATCCAAATACAAAGCCTAATGCAAAAAGCAAAAACCTTCGAACATGTTCAGGTTGAAAGGAAAAATATTAGTCACGAGAAAGAAATGTACAACTTTATACTTATTCAAAGTTGTTGTAACAAAAACACTTAGGGGTAAAAGATCATCATCAATGTACTCATTCAAAAAACTGTTCTCAAATAAAACAGTTATGGATGAAAGATCTAAATCCTTGTATTTGTTCAAGAAACTGTTATCAAATAAAAACAGTTACGAATAAGAAAACATTTCCCTCGTACTTATTAGAAAATAGTTTCCAAAACAGTTGTGGGTAAAAACCCCAATCTTTATAAAAACTGTTACTACTAAAAAATAGTTGTTTCCTTGTATTAATATCGAAAAAACTGTTACATATGAAAAACAGTTACGAAATACAAGAGTACGTTAAATCTGTTAAACAAAGACAGTTGCAAACATGAGTTTTAGACGGTAACCAAACACATGTAAAATGTCATGGAAGTTCAAACAAAAAAAATTCCTTGGAAACATTCTTAAACATGTGTAAAATTCCTATCACTCTATTGCATTATCATGAAGTTGAGACGTCTTCTTCATGTCAATTATAAAGGGCCCTCTTCCATAAACTATGTCTATTTCAAAAAGGCACACATTTAATATGACACTGTGCCTATTATAAAAAGGTACGAGTAGTTTAAAGCATTACACATGCAAAACTCAGAGGTAAAACTAAAACCTCAAAAAATGAAGCATGCAAAATACTTAAAGAGTGAAACAGAAACTCAACAAAAGTCGAACTAACATTAATATATTAAAACGGCTAAAACTAAGTATTAACTTATACTTAGCCGTATAAAATTTTTATATACATTGTGGTGCCCCTAAGTTGTCATTTGGGGACTTTAAAGAAAGCCAAATTTACCCCCAATGGGACTGGGGGTAACCACCAATTGATACAAAGAGAAAAAAAAAAAAGGGGGTATGAACCAACTAAATTTCTTCAAGAGAGGGGTTGACTTCACTGGCAGAAGGAGCGGGAGCAACTAGGGATGAAGAGGCATGAGCGGCTGGAATCTCACCATCAGGTGAAGAGAGGTTATGACCTTGTTGAGCCTTCTCCATGGCTTCCTTAGTTTTAGCTATTTCAGCACTAAGGTCAAAACCCTCTTGACTCATTTCCATCAATGTGTCAAGGCGAGAATTCATGTACGCCCAGCTCACATCGACATCAGCCACCTCTTCAAGATCTTCATAATCCTTTGCCCATACTTGAAGCTCAATTCTCAATCCGTCCTTCTCCGCTTCCACAACTTCATGGGCGGCCCTTAATGGTACAATCGACTCCTCTAAAGTTTGAGCTTTGTCTAAAGCCTTACGAAGGTCTTCTTGAGTACGAGTGAATGATTGAACGATCTCGCCTGAGTATTCCTCCTTCTGCCCCAACAAGTTTTTCAAGTCTCTAATCTCCTCTGAGGCATGGGATAGCTGCTCAGCGAACGAAGACTCCAAAACACTCTTGTCTTTATCATCCTGAGTGGAAGAAGCCTTCTCTACTACCAGTTCTGCTGCCATGAGTCTCATCTGCCGCTTCAAGGTACTCATTTCCTCTTCTAAAGCATCCATGTCAATCCTTAGGCCATCATATTGTGCTTTCCAATTATCAACATCGGCCTACAACTCTTTTGTCTCCTGGTCCATGTTTGAAATCCTCTTCATAAGCTCCATGCCTATAAGGTTAATCTACAGGAAATAAACTAGTCATATATGGTAAATTTCATATATGAAAATTAAAGAGGATAACTCGCATCATACCTTCAAAGAAGTATGCACGACCTCATTGGAACATGTAAGAGCACCGTGGTTGGCTAGCTTTGCTTTCTCAGAGGGACCTATCAAAGGCGTGAGCCACACTTCGGGCTCACCCATTTTCTTGAAAAGATTCCCCTCAGCTGGAACCTCTATTACCACCCGTCGCATCTCTTTGCTGGAAGACCCTACTTCCCTAACGGAAGGCATGGAAGCAGGCAGAGATGGAACAACAACTAGCACGGAGGGTTGAGGAGCTGGAGAAGCCAAGGGCAAAGCAGCAGGTACGGAGGGTTGAGAGTCGAGGAAGTTATGGGTAAAGCAACAGTAGAAGCCAAAATAGCCAAAGGAACAGACGAGACAACTTCTCTCAAAGAAGCAGGAAAGACAGCAGCCAAAGGAACATCGTCAGGAGCAAGATCAACACCTTCATGAATAGGGGAATGTGAAATATCATCAAGGATATAGGGCTCAATCACAGACACGGAAGTCAAGGTTAAGGGTGTAAGCTCATCATCTGAAACCACCCGCCTTCTGTGTGGCCTGTGCACTAAAGCACCTTCTTCTTCTTCTACAGAATGAGAATCACCAATCTTCATCTTCGAGGAAGATGAACTAACAATAATTTCTTGGGCATGATCCAAAGACATCTTGGGGATAGATGAAGCAGACACCCCACGAGCGAAGAACCCTATTAAAAGGGAAAAATTTAAATGGCAAAGAAAGAAGAAACTCGAGTAAGGAAAGAAGCAAGAACAAGAGATTCACTTACCGTGGGTCTTTACATCTCTCTTCTAAATGAGCAACGAACAATAATTTTTCTACCCAATCACGAATACCGGAGACATTTTCAACAATATTCATGATAGCTGAGAGAAGAAGAAACAAATGCGGTGTTAATAAAACATCTCAAATCAAAACGAGAAAAAGTAAATAAATGTGAGCTAAAGCATACTCACGTGTGCAATTCCACTTCTCAGGGAAGGGACGATTTTCTTCACCCACTAAACCAACAGTGGGTACCTAAACATACCGGAGGTACCAACCCCTATCCTTATCATCTTCAGGGGTTACCAGTACTCTTTTGCTTCTAGCAGTCAGAGTAAAAACCCCTTCACGAAATAAAGTAGGAGAGTAGAGATGAATAAGATGGTTGAAAGTAAAAGGAACCGAGGCTAAAGTATCCAAACTCCTAAGACATGCAACAACTCGCCACACAAGTGGACCAACTTGTCCTAAGCAGATATTGGAAAAATGGTAGAACTCAATTATGACTGGGTCAATGGGGGGTCTAAACCCTAGAGTGAAAAGGTACGTATAAGCAAAAGAATATCCCGTCTTGTAAGACGTTATTCTTTGATTACTATTCGAAATATAGATAGGGAATCAGACCTCCAAAAGCACTCCCTACGAACAAGGGAAATCTGACCCTCAGTTATAAGGGTTGAATATCTTTCGACACTTTCAAGAGAAGAAGATTGGTCTACAAGAACTTGACTATCCCCAGCAAAAACAAACTCAGCAGGGACAATTCATCGACTCTAGGTTCACGAAGGCGTTCACCTCTACCTCTGAACAAAGATCGAGAAGCCCTAAACCTTGGAGAAACTAGAGATCTAGTGGAAGGAGAAGGAACTATCTGAGAAGAAGAGGAGCCCCTCGAAGGAGTGGATCCTAGTCGGAGCAGAAGATGGCGTTAAACTTTCAATATCTATTACTCCCTGAGGTTGGTCTAAAGAAGACATGTTTACAAAGGCAAGGAGAAAGTTCTTTACAAAAGACAAAGTTAGAAAAGTGTTTCGTGGAAGCAAAGAAAAGAAAAAAGGTATTTATACTTGAAGAAAACCGTCAAACATGGGGAAAAAAAATAATGATGAAAATTCATAATTGAAGATGTCACTCCGGGACTGGTACAGCCGCAAAATCTCTAAAAGGTGCCGAGTAAATGCAGAACTAATCCGAAAAGGACACGTGGTATGAGCATTAAATGAAAGTGACAAACGACGCTTATGGTGTAGAGAAGGATACAATGATTCGAGGAAAAGCGGTGGCAAAATATTCCCGCCATAAATGAATATCCACTTACCAAATATTAATCATTAAATATATGGTAAGTGGGGGAACTATCTNAGAAAAAAGAGGCACGATTCAGTAAATGCTCGAGCTTATCAGCCACGGGAAACTCAACCTGATCAAAACAGGGGAGAGGCACGGTCAGAATGAATCTAGACAAAGCTACGGGCAGATTCAAAGACCCACAATTGATTACTCGAACGTTATGTAACCGTACCCCAATTACCGTTATCCTTTGTAACGCCTCATTAATGTCATATTAGTCATTAATGAGCAACCATAGTAAGAGTTGTACGTTATAAGAATCTCCTATATAAGGGAGGGGAATACAGCTTGTAAAGGCATCTGATTCTCGAATATAATTGACTTCGTTTTTCTATATTTCTGCAATATTGTCTGTTATTCATTTTTCTCTATTTCCTTGATTATCAGTAACCTGTGTTCATCTTAAAAATAGCTTTAGTCAAAGAGTCTGATTCATTGGTTAAACATCCGTACATATAAAGAACTCTGAAATCGGAGACCGTTTGACCCCTCAAATCATCCCTAAAAGGCCTCTTAAACTCAAGCCCTAATTTCACCTTTTTCTACTGATTTTTCCCAATTAAACACTGTTAATTTGGTCCTTAATCACATATAATCGAGTTATTGGGTCCAAAATCCTTACCTCAATGAAGAACAATTGGCTTCCCTCTTCAAAATCGCTCAAAAAGCTCAAATCTCGTTCAAAAATGGAAGAAAACTCGGACTGCTCGTTATATATACACTGTCCAGAATTTTCGCGGTACTGTTCACACGGTACTGTTCATGCTGCTGTGAAAAAATGCAGCAGCTTTTCTTCTAGTCTAAATTGATCCGTTAACCTTCCGAAATCCACCCGAGGCCCTCGGAATCTCAACCAAATATACCAACACGTCCCAAAATACAATACGAACTTAGTCGAGCCTTCGAAACATCAAAACACCAAAATCACATCGAATTCAAGCCTATGAACTTTGAAATTTCTAAATTCCACCAACGATGCTGAAACTATCCAAAACACCTCCGATTGATCTGAAATTTTGCACACACAAACCAAAATGACATTACGAACCTGTTCCAACTGTCTGAATTCCATTCCGACCCCGATAACCTATTTTCCATTGTCGACCGGAAATTACCAAAAACTAACTTTCGCCAATTCAAGCCTAATTCTACACCGGACATCACAAAAATATTCTGGACACACTCCTAAGTGCCAAATCACCTAACGAAGTTATCTGAGCCATAAAATCTGCATTCCGAGGTCGTTTACCAATAAGTCAACTCTCGGTTGACTTTTCCAACTATAAGGTTATTTTTAAAGACTAAATGACTAAATTCTTGCTACAGCCATTCCGATTCTGAGCCTACCAACTCTAACACATCATAAACAGTATAACCAACCTATAACAAGGCAAAAACAGGAATAATAATGAAATTTCTACGGAACGACCGACCGGGTCGTTACAATGATGTATTCTAGAATGGTCTAGACTGGTACTCTCAAGTGGACAACTTGAGAGGGCACGGGACCATTGACTGCACCGCTGATCGACTAGTTTACCGCAAATAAGCCTTTCCAATTTAAAAGGTTAATTTTGGAAGAGCACGGACACTCATCAAGTGCCCCCTATGTTATTAATTGGGCACGAGTGGAAAATGATGTGGAGCATGCTATGCAGAGATAATAACACATGGTCAAGTATTTGCATTGTAAATATGTAAAAGTAATAAATACAGTATTAAGGTAAAAAATAAAAGACGTAAAAGAAAGACAAAAGAAGAAGTTAGTTCGTGGAATATAGGAAATGTAATAAAGCAAGCAAGGGAGTAGAGGCGGGATAGACATGACGTAACAATATTTGAACAAATGAATAGTAGTTTAGAGAAAATAAAGGTGAATAGGAAAAGGTATATGCATGTTATAACCAATTTAAGCAAAGGAAGGTGGAGAAGGGGAGGGATGTGCATATTACAACGAATTCAAACAAGTGAAAGGAAAATGGGAGAGGAATGTGCATGTGACAAGTAAAAGAAAAATGGGAGAGGGATGTGCATGTAGTAATAAATAAAAATGGAAAAGGGAAGCGCATTTATAACAAAGAAGACTGATCCACATAATCCAAGTTCGCTATGGTAAGAGCCTAAGTGTAAATCCCCAGCAGAGTCGCCATGCTATCGCACCCCTTTTTCTTGCGAAATCGGGTTTCGACATGTGACAACTCTTTTAAGGAGGTATTAAAAGAGAAGAGTCGCCACCTAACAATTTTTAAGGTGCGTTAGGGCACCTATTTGCAAGTGACTCTAGTTTAACTAGTCAACACCATCAAAGATCGGGTAAAGGCTCAAGTTACCTCAAAGAGAAGGTGTTAGACACTCCTCGAGGTCCACAACTGTGGGTCCCGGCCAAACTTAAATTATGTGGATTAGTCTACGTGATCAAGTAAGCAAAGAGGATACAAAAGTCTAATAATTTTACTACAAAGCTATTAATGCGAATACAGAGGTACAACAATTTCACTTCTACTATAGAGAAAGATAGGAAAAAAGGGGGTCCTAAGTTTTTTAGCCTAAAGGATCACCACGTGCAACATAAATAATATTTCGTAACTCCCTTGGGATAGAGTGTTTCTCATACTATTCAGCGGGTACAGAATATCATCTTCTCCCACCCGATTACTATGTTAAATTTATTTACCTAAGAGCGCTCTAATTCAATTCTAAATTGTGCCCTACGCGTGCACTACCCGTCCCATACCTATGGTCCAGGAGGTTTTGGACCTCTATTTGGATGGTTCTAGACCTTATCTAGGCTGCTCAAAAATGCAAAACTAGGCGACAAGAAAAACATATAAAGACTTCACATAAAAATCAATTAAGGGCTCACATTGACCTCCACACTTAAGCAGCAAATGCACACAAACACATATACTAGTTATGAGGTTCAGAATCCAGAATCTTAAACCTATAGACATGCTTTCTAGGTGATTTTTGAGTTAAAGCATGCAGACCGTTTCAAAGGCAAGATATCGCTCATATACAGAATTATCCAGGCATCAAAAGCTGGTTATTGCAAGTTTTTAAGTTACTAATCATATACGTGTTATGCCTAAGTGATTTACGCAGTTGGGTATAACAGAATCTGCTGGGGGAAATCCCAGAATTATTCATATGATGTACATGAAGCAGTGTTTGAATGGTCTATCATTAACCAATTATAGCGAGTAATTATTTCCTATAGGCAGGATCTCTAACGCATAGTACTTTAGAGCTTATTTTATTGTCACATCTTAACCTTATAGGCATATTTTCTAGGTGAATAACGCCAAGTAAAATAATTGGAATCCTATAGGCATGATTTCTAGTAGGCGATGAGATATGAAAGAAACATCAATGACAACTAATTCCTATAGGCAGGTTTTCTAATAACACGTAGCAATAAATATAATTGTAGCATTTTCTACTCATGTTTGCTAACAGATAGTGTGTGTGTGTGTTTCCTCTAATGGCATGGTTTCTATAGGGTACAGAGTAGTCGAACAACACATATAGAAAATAAATTTACCAAGTCCTATATCTATATTATCTACCCATTTTTGCATGCAAATATTAAATTCTACCAATTTTCCCTTTTTACTAACACCCCAATCATTTATACAAAAGCTATTACAGGCCCAATAATGAGTAAAATACAAATCTTACACAACAGTGACAATAAGCCCACAATAGGCTCAGAATGAAATACCCAACATTTTCTGGGCCTTCAATAACTCTCACATAGCATACCCAGGCCTCTAATAAGGAGCCACATTCAACACACGACCCCAGAATTCATAGAGGAGCCCAAAGTCAATTTATTTTACCATAGTTCCAAGTATCAACCAATACAGCAGATAACAGGATAGAGTGGGATGAATAGGAGTAGTTTGAGATTTAGGGAATGACTAAGGACCAAGCCCTAGTGTGTCAGAGTTCACAAGGGTCACAATTGGACCCCGAGCAGTGCTCACACTAGGGAGGTCAATGATAGAACCTAGGTAGCCTTGGCTTTCAGCTGGCTAAGAATGAGAACTCAAGAGATCCTAGGGGACAGTGAAGGATAGTAAACCAAGGTTGAGAGACAAACCTGAGGGGATACAAACATAGTCACATAGAGCGGATTATCAAACAGGCCCTAGGGCTTTAGAACAAACTTAGCAAAGGTTCAGAGAAAAAAAACAAGTTTGACACTTAGTGCATAAGTAGTCATACATTAGCAGAACATGTTTGTAGGATTGGTGAAAATAGCACACACAGATTCATAATAAAGGAAAAGGTCCAAATTATGCTAAGTGTAGGTCCTAATTTTGCAAGAGAGAGTCATACTAATTGGCAGTAGAACAACATTTAGACATGATAAAATCATATTACAACTGCTGGTGAATCAGGGGTTAAAACATGCTAAAGGGCATACTGATAGAGAGCAGGGTCAAAACATGTTAGGTAGGCAAGCTATCATCACAGAAATTCAGAATAGGATAAGAAAATGGACTTGTGCCATGTAGTGAGTGTACACATTCATGTTCTGAACACGATTGACTAGCTAACAAAATAGAGCACAAATTATGTAGGCAAAGCATATACAAATAACAAGATTGATAGCCTAAGGCAAAATTTAAACACCAAAATATTCTAACAAGTGTAAAGGTCCCAAACAGTAGTAATTCTTAACACATTGACTAGTCAGACTTGAAAAATATCTAATTTAATAAAACTAGGTTAGGCATGCTTGAGGATAAAAGTTAAAGAGACCTAAAAATTTGAAGAAAGCAAACAGAATTACACACAAAAACATCCCAGAAAACACATTAAACAAACGAACTTCACGAGTGAAAACATATGCATATCACAGATATATAGGAATGAAATTACAAAGTCCAGTAACTTACCAATTAAGCGAAGAATAGTAAAAGAATAAACTTTCATAGAAAATCCATAATCCCAATGCGTCAAAGTTCCAAAGAGCTTCGATGAACTTAAGGCAATGCTCGCACCAAGAACAGGTTGAGTAACAATGTGTTAATGGTCTTGGCTTTCAGCCGGCCAATACAGAATACAGAACAAGAGAGTAGCAAAACCCCAATTTTAGTGAAGAAAAATCGATTCAAAGTATGTCCCCAGAAGAGAAAATTGGAGGGAAGGGGGGGGGGGTTATATAGCAGTCAAAAATTGAACAACCACATAAGGAAACGAAGTAAATTAAACAACAAATTAGGAAAGCAAACATGCAAATCAATTCAAATTTGATCTAAGAGAGAAATTCGGTAAACCCTATTTTTTTAGGGAAAATGTAAATCACAGAAATCCAAACGAAATCGGACTCACATAATACAATTTTGAACGTATGTAGACAAATAAGTGCTCAAAATCAAAGATTTGAATCCTTTTTTGTTCGATTTCAGATATTATTGCTTGTCATGTTTAGGCAAGCACTTATGTAACACCACAAACGGACAATCAGTACCAGAAAGATTCGAATATTGTAAGAAAATAGTAGTCGAATTCCATTAGGAGAGGGATTAAGGAAGGGCGGCGATTATGGTTCTTCAGATAAAGGGGGAGGGTCTCAGGGCAGCGGGTTAGAGGGAATGGGGATTAGGGTTTGGGGTTGGGTAATTAAAAGGGGTAGGTTAATTATGGTTCTAAAATCAACGGCCAGGATTTTAAAAAGGGACTGGGGTGGGTTAATTAAATGGGTACCAGTCGAGTTGTTTGGTTTGGGTTGGGGGTTCTGGGATAAGTTATTAGGCCTTTTGATCCGAAAATGGGTTTAAAAATTGGTCCAGCTCTTAAGTACACTCAATTTATTAAAAATAATTTTAAAAAATAGCTAGTAAAAAAAAATTATGCACTAAAATGATTTTAAAATAATTATTTAGCATTTTAAAAATATAAAATACTATTTTGACATAAATAGTATAAATAAGGAGCCTTTGTGTATGAATATAGGCTATTATTAAAAAATTAAATAAATAGCTTAAAAATATAAACATAATTATATGAAAAAAAGTGAAAATATTATGAAATATGTATAAGGATGCAAAAATAGTAATTTGGGTGGTTAAGTCATCTCAAATAACTTAAAGGGATAATTACTGAATTCTTATGCAATTTAATGCAAGAAAAATTAATTTAAAAAGATCTACAATTATGAAAAATTATAAAAAATGCTCGTATAAATCTCATAAATTAAATAATAATACAAAATAATATTTTAAAAGCATATATATGTTATTTTTAAAATATATGAGGACAAAATTGGATATCAACAATTATTACACACACACACACACACACACACACACACACACATATATATATATATATATATATATATGTATATGTATGTATGTATATATGTATATATGTATATGTATGTATGTATATATGTATATATTTATATAAAGTTTTAAAAATTTTATGGTATATATTAGTCGTTTATCTTTTTTTAGTCTAGTTTTTTGCTATTATTATAATCTAGTTCTTTGTCTTTACGTTCTAGTTGTATTGATAATTTTTCTTTACTAAATACAAGAATTTATTTCATGTTAAAAATAATCAATTTTTAATTGAGTACTTAAATTATTCATCACTAGTTGATTCAATTTTCATTAATATATCTTGGTAAATGATAGATTTATTAAAGAGCATTGATTTGTTAGTGTTACATTGAAAATGTAGTCTCTGGAATATGTGTTTGATAGTGTATGTCTCATATTTGAGAAAAAATCACGATAAATAACTGAAAAAACTGACAAAAAATCGACAAAAATTGAATCGATAAAAACCGACTTAATTGGTTTGGTTTGATTTCAATATTTAAAGAACCGACTTACTTGATTTAATATTATTTTAGGAAAAAACTTATCTAAACCGAACCATGAACACCCCTAGTAACAACTGGCGAATATGTGTGATAGATGGATGCAGAAGAATTTCATACTGTACTACTAACAATTTTTTTAGTGGGAAAATACATATAGAAGTTTCCCCTTAAATTTGTTTGAAAAAATTATTGCAAACATTAATTTCACTAGCGGCCTATTATCGATCATTGTTTGGGGTGTAACAAATACCACAATATAAAGGATGATGTGACAAGAAATAACTCATTTTTCTAAAAGTGCGCGAAAGCAAAAAAGAAATAAAAATGGATTAAATTTCACTGTTGTTATAAATTCAGTGAATGTGGATGTCTTTCCGTAACTTTTTTAGTAATTTATATACCACATCAATGAACCCATTAATTATTGTAACTTGAGAATATTTTTGTAACTATAAATAGAGCACTTTTGGCTCATGAATTAAATACTTGAAATAAGAAGAATAGTTCTCTCTTCTCTACATCTCTTATCTATCATTGTCTCTTCTCTTTTAGTGCTTTAATTTATAATTATAATATTTATTTTATAGCATGTTATCATCACGAGTCTCTAATTACAGGTGTTGAGCTGATTTTCTTTTCGACTCAGTCTGGCCGTATTTGAAGCTAGAGGCTTCGGCATAAAAAATTCAATTTATAATATAATTATAAGAACGCAATAAGGTACGTTGTTGACCTCAAGTTATATTTACTTTGATTTTGCTGCAGGATACAATGCTATTTTTAGATGAATTAGGTACCCATACTACATGGTAAATTAATCTTTAATCATATGTTTAGCTCTAAAGGCATGACTATAAAGTAGCATTGAAGAAGATGGGATACCGAAGGAATAGAATCATTATTCACGGCCACGATTATTCGGTCTTATTCACTTCTAATTGAATTGCATGATAGTTTGATATATGCATATAGTAAATTACATTCAACCATGGTTATGGGTTTCCAAGGTAGTGCTTGCATTTTTCTTTCTTAAAAAAAATAATAACTGAAATGGGTTAATGTATCTTATAGGTTTTACAGATAAGTTATACCGTTTTTTATAGCACTGCAGAAAGCAGAGTTCCTCAATAACTTGGCTATTTTCTAACTTTAGAGATAGGTTAACTCCATAAATAAAAGTCACCAAAATTTTCATCTTTAATTAAGGGCATTTAAAATTTAGAAAACCATTATTCATATAGTTGTTTTGACAAATACATCGGTCTGTGATAAAAGACTTTACACGTGACTAAAATTTTCATTAATCTATAAAAATGCTAGCAATTAATTGCATCTTGATGGTCTTTCATTTTATTAAGGGAGTTGTAGACATGCAAATTTTATTTAATATAAATTTAATTAAATTATTTGGATCATTTTAAATATATTAGTCCAAATAAATATTATGGGCTAATATAATTGAATTAATTATATAAGCCCAATCGATGTGGATTAAATAAATAAGTCTTAATCCATTGAGCTAGCCATTTAATTGGGCTACAAATGATGAGCCCACTTTCTTAGGCCCAATGTGCCATCTTCCTGGAAGCCCAATTTGGTGCCACGTGTGAAATGACGTGGCACGCCACATCAAACAGAAGAGCCAATAGGATCATGCCATGTGTCAAAATGACAAGGCATGCCAAGTCACATTAAAAGGCCAATGAAATCGCGCCACGTGTGCAAGTGACATGTTCTGACCAATCAAATACGGCCATGTCACGCTTCAATTTGATTGGTCGGAAAGAGTTTGTTCTTATCATAACTCCTCCCTCCACAACTATAAATAGGGGTCTTCATAACCCAGAAAAGAGACCAAAAGTTATAACAAGAAGCAAGAGAGAGCTCGTGGATCAAACGCCGCAAATTTCT